>CABHPQ010172063.1:14020-57153 GCA_902168405.1 Peromyscus aztecus | reverse complement strand
CCATAAGGCCTCCTCCCTGGGAGTCCCCCAGGGTTCTAGCTGGACTTTATTTATTTATTTATTTACTTATTTATTTATTATTTATTTATTTACTTATTTATTTTTTATTTATTTATTTATTTATTTATTTATTTATTTATTTATTTTCACCACCCCCCCCTTATTTTTTCACAGCTCCCTGGTAGAGCCCTTGCATCTTACTCACTTTGAGAGATGCTCAGGTCTGCCACAGTCACCTGCTATCTGTGTTGAGACCTTTGCTTACTCGTCTACCAGGAAGGTCCTTCTTCACTGTGACACTTTCTTTGGCTTTTTGACACAAGGTTTCTCTGTATAGCCCTGGCTGTCCTGGAACTCACTCTGTAGACCAGGCTGGCCTCAAACTCACAGAGATCTGCCTGCCTCTGCCTCCTAAATAGTGCTGGGATTAAAGGTATGCACCAAGCCAGAACACCTGAGTTGCATTCTGGGGATACACACAGTAGAAGAAAACAGAGTCTTGCAAACCTCTGACTTCCACGTATACACCCTGGAGCATGTTCTACCCCATCCCAACAAAATGATAAATATTTAAAAAAATAAAAAATGGTGCTGGAGCCGGGTGGTGGTGGTGCACGTCTTTAATCCCAGCACTTGGGAGGCAGAGCCAAGCAGATCTCTGTGAGTTCGAGGCCAGCCTGGTCTACAGAGCAAGATCTAGGACAGGCACCAAAACAACACAGAGAAACCCTGTCTCAAAAAAAAAACCAAAACCAAAAAAAGAAAAAAGAAAAGACAAGAAAGAAAAAAATGGTGCTGGAGAGACGGCTTCATAGTTAAGAATACTTGCTGCCATTGGAAGACTGGAGTTTGGTTCCCCCGCAACTGGATCAGGCTGCTTACAGCTGCCTGTAACTCCAGGCCAGAGGATCTGATGCCCTCTTCTGGCCTCTGTTGACCCCTGCACCCAAGTGCACATTCTCACTGTAGACAAGAAATTCCAAAGAAAATAAAATCATTAAAGAATAATTAAGAATAGGGTTCAGTGGGTAAAGATGCCCGTTGCCAAGCCTGATGAGCTGAGATTAATTCCAGGCCCCAACTGACAGACCTCTGACCTCTGACCTCCACAGGAGGTCATATACACACTATCCCACTCACACATTAAATAAATGTTAACTTTTTTTTGTTTTTGTTTTTGGTTTTTCAAGACAGGGTTTCTCTGTGTAACAGTCCTAGCTGTCCTGGATGTCGCTCTGTAGACCATGCTGGCCTCGAACTCACAGAGATCCGCCTGCCTCTGCCTCCCGAGTGCTGGGATTAAAGGCATGCGCCACCACCTCCTGGCCAAATACTAACTTTTTAAATAAAAAAGTTCACACGTTGTCAGCTTCCTCTCCCAAGTCCCATTTTGTTGGTATTTGGAGGCAGAACTATTGAGAGGTAGTCAGGATTAAATAAGGTCATGAGGGAATAAATCCATCACGGTGACATTAGTTCTTTACCTGAGATGGAGATGGCATGCATGTGTTTGCTCTGTCTCGCTGTGATGCCCGCCCTCATGTGCTGGTGACACAGTGGTAATGTTTTAGCTTTCCTGGATTCCATAAGTAGTTGCTAAATAAACCTTCATTTAAAAATGAATCACCCAATCTGTGGTGCTCAGTAATAGTAACAGAAAATAGACTAAGACAATGGCAGGAGAGGCTTGTGGGTATTCTCTGGTGCAACACTTGACTAGTATGTGTTCTTCTTCTGGGTTCTGCTCCCAGTGCCGTAAAACAAGTCAGAATAGGGGAAGGAGAGCCATTGGAAGGTGTGCCATGCGATGGAGCAGAGTTCCGTTGTGGCCTTGGGCTATGTGGCCGCCCTCCTTTAAAGAGAAGCGGCATGAAGAGCTTCCCTGGGAAGCAGAAAGGGACTTTCTCCATCTGTGACCTCTGACACCCTCTGGACAGGTTGGCAAGAGCCAGATGGAGTAGAGCCTGTTCCTCTGAAAGTGGTGAGCTGGTTCCCAGTTAGAAGCTGGATTGGGCAAACGCTTCTCTGCCTCCCACGGTCCTGCACTCATACTCCTTATCCAGCATGTGCTCCGTGTAGTCATAACAACCGCACGTCAGAGTGGCCACCTTGGACAATTGTGAAAAGATGCCATTGTGGAGAGCGTGAAGATGTGGGCGATTGCTTTTTTGCCTACTCTACCAAGCCTTTTTTTTTTTTTTTCAAGAAAAGCACGCTACCGTTTTCTTCAGTGGTAGGCCCACGTTCCTATAAAGGACCCCTCACCCCGTTTCTCCTGGGAACAGCCTTAATTACACTCACTGCTTGGCAAAATGAAGACATGAAACCAGAAGGTCTAGTTGGGAAAAGAAAGGATCAGTAGAAGAAGCAAGGAAGAGGGTTAATGGGCGTGAAATGTCATAGTGAAATCTCTCATTATGTATGATTAGCAGAGGCTCATAAAAAACTTTTTAACAAGTGGCTAAGGACACGGTCTTTCAGATCCTATCTCTTGAACAGCTCCTGGCTGGGGAAAGGGCCACCATGACATTAACCTGGAGGGACAGGGAGACCAGAGCAGAGAACATGGTGTGAAGAGGATCTAAGCTGAACCAGGTTCTGTAGCTTGCCTCTGTGGCAGTGCTTCTCAACCCTCCTGACACCGTGACCCTTGAATATGGTTCCTCATGGTGTGGTGACCCACAGCCATAACATTATTTTCCTTGCTACTTCATACCTGTAATTTTGCTACTGTTAGGAATCATAATGTCAATATCTGATATGCAGGATATCTGATATACTACCCCCAGGTTGAGAACTGCTCCTCTACAATGTGCCCCTCTTGAAAGCCTCAGAGGCCCAGAGGACAAGTCCTGTGCACCCTAGAGGCAGAACTAGTCAGCACACTCCAGGCCCAGGTGAAAGGCTATGGCTTTTGGTTCAGCCCAGTGGTCTAGTAATATCTGGGACTCCCTAGACAGGAAGATGGGAGGGGTCCTAAGCCCCTCTCTGTAACTGTGTTTTCTAAGCCCTCAGGGATGATGTGGCCATGGCTTCTCTTAGTTAGACATGTTCTGACTTTAGACCCAGGGCTTGAGGCAGTGGCAGGGGTACAAGAGCCCTCAGGCAGAGAGCCATTGCTTTGGGATGGAGGATTTGATTTCAGGCCATGGCTATAAAAGCAAGTTTGGCAGATATTAATGATCTAAAATAATTGCCCAACCACGCCAACAGCTCATTAGCTCAAGCCGGATGCTTCTGTGCAGACAGACGGCCTAGCACCCTGGGCAAGGGGTACCCATGTTCTGCTGCCAGCTGGGCAGGGGTGCCTAAAGACTGGCTTGCTTGGCAGCTGGCTGCTTGTCCAGCCTCAGAAACAAGGAAACAGTCATACATAGAAGACAACAGGGACCTTGGCAGCTTAGAAAAGCTTCCAGTTTTTACACTGTTGGCTTCCAGCTACCCAGCCAGCACAAAGCGGGAATAGAGGGTGGAGGAGCCCCGGCTGGAAGCCCTGACTCTGTCCTCTTGGATAAAATCAAGAGGCTCAAGGAAAGTGTTCTTCATAGCAGGAGGGTGATCTTCAGGCAGTATAGGGAAGTCTGGCCATTGCAAACATAGTCTGTCTGGCTCATCTTCCTACTCATCCACCAATCCCACCTCCCCATGCTAAAGAATCATTGGCCTTCAGAGCCGGAAGATTTCTCAGCTTTAATTCTAGTCTTGTCTTTGACATCAGAAAAGCCAGTCGGCCTTTCTGAGTCTCAGTTTCCCAATCACTATTGTTATATCATTAATCTTGGGATTGTTGTGATTTCATGAGCTTATGTGTGTGAAGTGTCTTCTAAATAGGGACTCAGGCACACTGCATCTAGTGAGTGGCGGAGGGAGGGGTCTCATAAAATGATGCCAATCAGGTCCTGGCTTTCTGCGCCTCCCTAGGTCCTTCTGACAGAAGTGAAGACATTTGGGGAACTGTATAGGACAGCTGGCCTGTGCCATCCCAGACTCTAAGGCTGGTGAGTCTCAGATGTCAGGTGGCCTACCCAGGATGGGTAGAAGGACAGTCTTGAAGAAACTCTGTTCCAGGGGCCTCCAGAGTTTCTCAGACAGATTTTGCTCACCAGTCATTAGATGATAGCTCTGAATAAGCTAACTTCAGGCCTGGTCTACAGATCTACCCTCCAGAGGTAGAGTTTCAAAAATACTGCCTGGGCATTTTCAGATGCTCCTGAAAGCTAATGCCTCACTGAGTCCCCAGATAATCAAACCCTGCTGGACTGTGTGGACTAGCTTAAGATCTATGGCTTCCTTTTCCCTCAAAGACAAACTGGAAAACAATATTTTTTTTCTTGATAACATATAAATTTCATGAGAAGCAGAGCCCACAGAAGAGCGGAGCCTGGCATTGAGTATGCAATTCACCAATGTCCATGTAAACAAAAAGGTCACTAAACAGACAGAATGGGCTTTCATGTGGCCTCTTGTGAGATAGGACCTCATGTATCCCAGGCTGGCCTCAAACTCACTATATAGCTGAAGATGATTTTGATCTCCTTACTCCTCTTGCAGGCAGGTTCATGAGGATCTGCTGCCATGCCCAGGTTATGTAGTGCTGGAGTTGAAACCAGGGCTTTGTACCTGTGACTCAGGGCTTCAAACCTGCAACCCAGGGGCTCTGCCAACAGAGCTACATTCTCCACCACCTGTCCCTGCTTTTGATCTCTTCTTTATGTTCTTTTCCTCTTATTTCAGCCCGTCTACACACAAGCTTAGGCACTCATAAAAACAAAAGAATCATATACTTTTTTTTTTGGTCTTAGGGATAAATCATTTATATGTTCATTTATTGGTCAGCTCAACAGTTAGGTGTCAATATGCATTTGACAGGCAGTTCTTTTAATTGTCCATTTCAAAGGCCATTAAGAGATATAAAAGAAAAGAATTATAGAGGAAGAAATGAAACTTGTATTCATATGGGTTACGTGGGAATTCTGAGAGACGCCTCAGACAGACTCAGAATTATATGAGAGTGTGACAAGGTCACTAAATAGAAGTGCACTATGCACAAATCAGGTGTGTTTCTATTTTCTAGCAAAAGCTCAGCAAAATTTGTATGTAGGGCTGAAGACATGGCTTAGCGCAGAGTTCTTTTTTCTTTCTTTCTTTTTTGAGACAGGGTTTCTCTGTGTAGCTTTGGAGCCTGTCCTGGAACTCACTCTGTAGCCCAGGCTGGCCTCGAACTCACAGAGATCTGCCTGCCTCTGCCTCCCAAGTGCTGGAATTAAAGGCGTGCGCCACCACCGCCCAGCAGTGATAGAGTTCTTAACCAGCATGCATGAGGCCCTGGAACTGACCATTTTCACATTTGTACCATTGATGATAGTACCAAGGGGAAAAATCAAATTTCAAGGGCTGGGGATGTAGCTCACTATGAGAGGGCTTACCTTACATATGCAAGGCCCTGGATTGGTTCCTATTTCTGTCTCTCTGTCTCTCTGTCTCTCTGTCTGTCTCTCTCTCTCTCTCTCTCTCTCTCTCTCTCTCACACACACACACACACACACACACATAGCAGGAGGAAAAAAACCTAACGAAGTGTGCTGGCTAGTTTTATGTCAACTTGACATAAGCTAGAGTCATCAGCGAGGAGGGAGCTTCAGTTGAGAAAATGCCTCCACAAGACTAGACTGTATGTAGGCAAGCCAGTAGGGTATTTTCTCAATTAGTGATTAATGGGGGAGGGCCCAGCCCCGGTAGGTGGTGTCATCCCTAGGCTGGTGGCCCTGGGTGCTCTAAGAAAGCAGGCTGAGCAAGCCATGAGGAGCAAGCCCGAAAGCAGCACCCCTCCATGGCCTCTGCATCAGCTCCTGCCTCCAGGTTTCTGCTCTGCTTGAGTTCCTGTCCTGACTTCCTTTGATCATGAGCAGCAACACAGAAGTATAAGCCAAATAAACCCTTTCCTCCCCAACTTGTTTTTGGTCATGGTGTTTCATCACAGCAATAGTCACCCTGACTAAGACACAAAGATTTATTATAGGCAGGAATAAAACTAACTAAAGCTGTCTCCGCAGGTGAGGGCACCTATTGCCAAGACTGATAACCTGAATTAAAGTCCTAGGATCCATATGGTAGAAGGAGAGAACCGACTCTTATGATTTGTTCTCTGATTTCCATATGCCCTCCCACTAAATAAATAAAATTATAAAATATTACTGAGAGAAACGAAAGAAGAGGTAAACATAAACACAGCCATGCCCAGGACCATTCCTTGGCAGTACAAATCGGAGGTGTGGATGGGGTAGTGAATCCAGTCTGTCTGTCCCCATGCTCTGAGGTGCTCACCTATGTCTACCTTCCTCGGCAAGGCACCTGTGTTTGAACCTTCCCGTCTAATGTCTATCCTTCTTACGTTGTTAGAACTCGGGAAGCAGAACTGGCCGAGTATTGACGAAAAGTGACAGCATTCAGACACTGTTCCCCTTGAGCGGATCTTCCGCTGGAGCTCGGAGGAATGGCATGGGCTGAGCCAGCCAAGTCCTCAGTTCTCGGGTCGCACCGGAAAGCTTGCTGATCCAGATTTCTTTCTTCCTCCACTCTTTCTTTTGGGTCTTTAAATTATCCCTGAAGTGCCAGCCTTCTTCCCTCAGATGGAGTGAGGAGGGAAGGAAGGGCTGTGGAAGACTGTGGTTTGTCCTGAGCACCCCAAGCGCTAAAGGGCAGTCAGTGGTTCTCCTGAGCCATAGAAAGATCACACTCATCCCCCCACCCATCACCTGCCAGAATGTGAGCTCTCCAACACTGTATCTGGCACATCATAGCCACCCCCCCATGCCCCCCGACCCCCCACCGATCCCCCAATATCAGATTCCTTTTCTCATGAGAGTGCCGCACGCAATTTGAGGATCCTTTAGGGGACACAAAGAAACGTGAGGTACCGCCTCCTCCTTTAAAGCTGCTTAGCGACTTTGCAGTGTTCGCCTCTGAACCCTGCCCACCAGAGAAAGGGAAAAGCGCTGAGGTTTCCCCCCACCGAGCTCCAGGCCCCCTGGAAGGGAATGCAGAGGCAGCAGTCACAGCCTGCTAAGCGGTCCTCCTCCTCCTCCTCCTCCTCCTCCTCCTCCTCCTCCTCCTCCTCGGCGGCGTCATCCCCCCCACCCCCTCTTCCTCCGCCCTGCCTTAATCTGTTTAATTATTTCTTCATGTGCTCTTCAGAGAGCCTGTTATTTTTATGGGTTGGGTCTATTAATTTTTTTCTTCCCCAGCCTCCCCTCTCTCAGTACTTCTGCCATGCCAGTGCAGACGGGATGGAGTCAGGCTCTGGGAGCCGAGGAGATCACACAGATAGAGAGGCCCGAGAGGAAGCCAGCAAGGGGAGCGAGCGAAGTGCGGTTACCTCTGAGGCTGCAGCGGAGCTGTTAAGTGCCGGAGATTTAAAGCCTCGTTCGCCTCACTTCTAACTTCAAGCTGTTCTAAGCCCAGTCTCCCAGACGACGAAACTCAGACCAGCTGCGAGGGAAAGGCTATTGCTCCCTCTGGAGCCTCGGGTCTGATTTAGAGGGTGCTTAGCGGAGGCAAGTGGAAGGATGGAGGTGAAGAACAATCAGGGTTCTATTTCGGGGAGGGGGGGGGGGACGTGCTCTGCCGAAGACAAGGCTAAGAAGAAAAAGAAAAACACGCATAGGCCATTTGTCATCCACACAAAGGATAGGTTAAAGCCGAAAGAACTGCAGAGGGGGGAGAAATCAGGATTAATCTAAGGAAGATTCATCACCTGAAAGGGCGAACATATATCAGGATTATCAGATCCATCGCAGTGTGTGTCTCTCAGCAGGATTTGGAGGTCAGCTGAGCAGAAGCCAGAGGCTGGACCTCGTGAGGTGGGGGTAAGAGAGGGCAAGAGAGGAGTCCTGAGCAAGGTGAATAAGGTTTCCCAGTGCGGCCTATTGGTGGGTTCTGATGCCTATCCTACCTAGCTTTACTATGGGAGCAGCCATGATTTTACAGACCCCCCCCCCCCCCCCCCCCACATAGCTGCCTCAGAGAAAATGCAAAGTGACATTCTGGAGGGACTATGGGAGCTGAGAGGAACAAAGAGAGGGAATTTCACTGCAAAACTGGGAGAATTTAAGAGATCAAGATGAGCCGCCTTGAATGCAAGGGAACACAGTTCGGATCCTAAGTGTCCCTCAAAGGCCCGTCCATTGGATGATTTGTCCCCGGGGTGGTAATAGCAGGGATGATGGAACTTTAAAAGGTGGGGCTTAGTTGGAGGTCTTCAGGTCAATGAGGGCATTTCCTTAAAGATGATCATGGGATTCTGGCCCCTCCCTTTCTCTCTCTCTTGCTTCCAGGCCATGAAGTAAGTGGGTTTTGCTCTGCCAGGTGTTTTCATTATAACATGCAACATTATATAACATTATAACACAAGGTGTGTGACCGGGAAAAAGAGAACATACGGCGTTTCCCTTTTCAGAATGTCTGCCCTCCATATTAAGGTGGGGCTTTCCTTCCGGGAAGAGCTGCCCCGCAGAGCTACTGAGCATGTGTCCCATGCCCTGTGGGACTACAGTGATGCTGCCCATCCTGAGTCAGGCTAGTGGCCTGTATGCACTGTGGGAATACCTTTAAAAGACTCAGGCTCAGTCACAGAGTCGAAGCAGGGAGGCTTGAAGCCCTATTAGGCTTTTCCCTTTTCCAAGAGCCTTTCTATCAAACTACATTGTCCCCCATTCTGGGACTTTCCTGCCACTGTTTTACCTTACCTACCCTTTGGAGACTCGATGAAAATGTATTTATTCAATCCATTTTCTGCCTAGGAAGTGGGGATTCCCCCGTGTGACTCGTTATTCTTTAGTGCTGAGGAGCAAGCTTTGCACACTCTAAATATGTATTACTCTCATTGGTTAATAAAGAGCTGACTGTTCTACAGCTGGGCAGGAAAAGATTGGGTGGGAGAGCCAGACTAGGAGGATGCTGGGAAGAAGAAGAAGGGCAGAGTCTCAGGGTTGCCAGCCAGATTCAGAGGAAGCAGGACGTGTACGAAATGAGATAACAAGCCATGAGCCATGTTGGAGCAAGTAAAGGAATGGAAATGGGTTAACTTAAAATGTAAGAGTTAGCTGGTAACAAGCCTGAGCTATCGGCCGAGCATTTATAATTAATATTAAGACTCCATGTTGGTTATTTGGGAACTGGCGGGCGAGAAAGAAAGTCTGCCTACACTTTAGCCTCCTCTATTAGTTACTTTCCTATTGCTTTGATAAAACACCATAACCTTAGAGATGAAAGGGTTCATTTGGGTCTTATGGTTCCAGAGGGTAAAAGTCCTTCACCGTCACAGTGGGGAAGTATAGCATCGGCACACATGGTGAACTGGAGCAGCTGCTAAGAGCTCATATCTCAAACCCTGAACAGGAGGCAAAGAGAGGAAGTATTAAAATCCTCAAAGCCCACCCCAGTGATGTACTCCCTCCACACCTCCTATGCCTCCCCATACAGAATCCCCAACTGGGATCAAATATTCAAATGCCCAAGAAGATGGTGGACATCTCATTCAAGCCACAATACCAAAATAAGTAAATAAAGGCCACTTTTGTTACTAACTTATCAAAAGAAGAACATTCTTAGTACCTAAACCACCCATTAGTTTCTCCTGATTCCTTCAGATGGATTGCATTTAAATAGATGGATTCTGAGCTATATCAGCTACATTGTGTGTGTGTGTATGTGTGTGTGTGTGTGTACACATATCTATGTGTTTTCCTTTGTGCGTATGTGTGTGTGCATGTATGTGAAGGTCAGAGGTCAACCTCAGGTGTTGTTCTTCAGGTGCTGTCCACATTGTATTTTTAAGAAAGGGACTCTTCGTTGGCCTGAAGCTCACTGACTAGGTGAGGCTGTCTGTCTTAGTCAGGGTTTCTATTGCTGTGAAGAGACACCATGACCATGGCAACTCTTATAAAGGAAAACATTTAGTTGGGTGGTTTATAGTTTCAGACGTTTAGTCCATTATCATCATGGTGGGACATGGTGACAAGCAGGCAGACATGGTTCTGGAGAAGGAGCTGAGAGTAGAGAAGGAACTACATTTCAATCCCGTAGGCCACAGGAAGTAATGTGAAACACTAGGTGTGGCTTGAGCATATATGAGACCTCAAAGCCTGCCCCCACAATGACACACTTTCTCCAACAAGGCCATACCTACTCCAACAAGGCCACACCTACTCCAACAAGGCCACACCTCCTAAGAGTGCCACTCCCTATGAGCTTATGGGGACTAATTACATTCAAACCACCGCAGAGACTGGCTGGTCTGTGAGTCCCAAGGATCTGCCTGTCTCCATCTTTCCAGTCCTTACAAGTGCGTGCCTCCATACTTAGCTCTTTCCCATGGGCTCTGGGGATCGAACTCGGGTCCTCATGCTTCAGCAAATGAGCCGTCTCCCTAGCACCTCTCTTTCGTTCTTGTCTTTTAATCGACATTTTCATACTTTTATATAACGACTTTTAGGCATTGTTACCCCACCCGCCTCATTCATCCTCTTCCCTGCCCAGCTGGCACAGTTCTCAATAAGCCCCCCCCCATCCTCAAGTCTTCCTTCTGTGTGTGGCCCCTGAGTTTAACTAGTACTTGCCCAAGTGTGGGTGGAAGGTTATTCAATGGAACGAGGGCAGCTTATCTGTGGCTACACAGCCCAAGAAAACAGCATTCCTTTCCTAACAAGTGATAATTGCCAATAGCACTGCTGGGAGAGGTTCTCCTTCACGTTGAGATGTTGATGGACCCAGTCTTGGACAAGTCGTGTGCGGATAACCACAGCTGCAATTACTTCATCCATGCAACAGCTAGGTCATGTCCAAAGGACATCTTTTTGCTGTACATCTTCTGGTTCTTACATTCTTTCTGCCCCTTCTTCCACAATGCTTTCTAAGCGCTATGTGTGTGCGTAATAGTCTTTTATTAAGATTTTCATACATGCATATAAATACGTTTTGATCAAATCCATCTCTCTCTTTCCCTCTTCTAATTTCTCCCCTATCCATCCCATCATTTCTCCTTCCCAAACTTCATGTACTCTTTTTTAAAACCCACTGAGTCTACTTTGTTGGTGTACTTGGGTGTGTGTAGAATGAACTTTTGGAGCAGGGTAGCCTTTCAAGGGCTGCATCCCTGAAAAACAAAAATACAAAAGCGAGCAACAAACAAACAAAAACCCAACCGGCTCCCCCTCCCCCACTATCCATCAGTGGCCAATGGCACCTGAGCTAGTGGCAGAATGTCATTAGGGCCTCCCCCATCCTTGCTGAGATTGACCGGCTTGATCTTGTACAGGTCTTACGCAAGCAATCACAGCCTCTGGGAGTTCATGTGTGCCATTGTGCTGTCACACCTGTTTCTCTGACTTTTACAATCTTTCCAGCTGCCTCTTCTACAACGATTCCTGAGCCTGGCAGGTAGGGGGTGTGATTTAACTGTTCCATTAAAGCTGAATACTCCACAGTCTTTTATTCTTTGCACATTGACTAGTTGTACATCTCGGTGTTAATCACCCTCTACAGCAAAAAGAAGTTTCTCTGATGAGGCCTGAGAAATGCACTAATCTCAAGGAAAAGAACTAAGGGGGAAAAAAAAAAAAACGTAAAGGTATCCAACACATGGTAATTGTCAACCCCTCCATTTCTCTTGCTGTTCCCTTCCCTCTCCTGAAGTAGTGCACCTGGTTCACGATAAAAAAAAAAAAAAAAAAAAGAACTAAGGGGGAGGCATATGACTGTGTTCACGTAGCCGAATAACAGCATTAGATTCTCCCCTAGGATCTATGACTTGGCTAGCCATGGGTTTTTGGCACGGTTAATAGTACCAGGTGTGAATTCCATATTGCACCAGTAGGCATTGCGTGCCAGGCTAGTTGTTATTATAGCTCCCATGATTCACAGCTGGGTCAAATTGTTGATTATTTCTGTTTTCCCGGAGGATGCCAAGCACCTTCTGGCACTGCAAAAGCTAGCCAAGTAGAGATGAAGCTTCTAGGTAGGTACTAGATTGATTTTTCCATGTCTTGTGGCTCAAGGAGGTGATGTCTTCAGCAACAGGGTCTTACCATTGATTTCTGGAGGATCACTAAGAGCAATGGCCATAGTCTGTAATGCTTGGGGGTGATTTATGGGAACCCACTGACCAATAACTCAAAAAGAGGGAACCCATACCTGGGAACTGGGCTTTTTATTTGATAACCCATGGTGTCTGAAGGAGGCATTATCTGTTGTGTTAGGATAGCTCCATTTAAACTATATATTTTTATATATGGAGACAGGATCAGCTGTATACCTCAGACAGGCCTGGAACTCACGATGTAGCTCAGGCTGGTCTCAAAGTGGTAACACCCCTGCTTCAGCCTCCCGTGTGTTAGCACCGTAGGTCTGTACAATCATGCCTGCAACTGTCCCTTTCCTTGGAAGTACCTTGAGTCATAATGAAAATAAGGTGAGCAATAGCTCAAATCCGTTGTACATTAGTCCTCACACCCCAGATCCGCGGTTCTCAACCTCCCTAATGCTGCAACCCTTTCATACAGTTCCTCATGTTGTGGTGACTCCCAACCATAAAATTATTTCATTACTACTTCATGACTGTTATGAATTATAATGTAAATATCTATTTTTTTTTCTGATGATCTTAGGCGACCCCTGTGAGAAAGGGTCATTCGACCCCCAAGGGAGTTGTGAGCCACAGTTGAGAATCCCTGCTCTAGATGATGTTTTATACAAGTGGGTGAGGAACTTGTCCATTTGTCATCCTCTGGATCTATGCATGTAGGGACAGAAGCACACAAAGCTTTGAATACTGCATATTAGGTAATTTATAATTACCTTTATAATGTAGTCAAAGCTTTTCTGTCCTTTCGGGCAGATCTTGTCCTCGGGTTTAAGCATATTTTCCTAGTCTAAGATGGACTTCTCTTAGTTACCACATAGCTGAGCTGCAGAGCACAGAAGCTATTTTCCCAAGGTCACAAAACAAGTCTGTGGATAAAAAAGTGCCCAATAAAGCAAGCTGAATGCTCTGGCTTGAGAGAAGAGCTGGTTTGTGTACTGTAAAGGGCGGGGCTACACACAATCCTTTCTCAGGGTCTTTCAAGAAGAGAACAGCTAAATAATGGAAAACTTTAGTCTTTAAGGAAAGGAGCAGCAGAATTAAAAAGAAGGGCGACATTCTGAGCAAAGAGGGCCTCTTTTGGGGACCCTTCAAAGTGCTTGACAGTGTGGAGGGCTGACTTGAGGACCTACTCTGCAGTTCTGAGCCTTTTGTTTATCATGAGAATATAAGCATATGATGTGGAGCAATGTGCCCAGAAAGACAAGAGTTTGGGAAAGGGCATTCTTAGGAGGAGAGCAAGAGGTATACTTGAGGCAGAAGAATGGCCCAGGGAGAGAAGGAAAAGGCGTGATGCTTGAATACCAAAGTCCTGTGAACAGGAGCCAAGACCATGAACTTCTCCTTCCATGTGTCTCTGGGTGAGGACTGTTCTGCTGCTGGGGAGCATGTCCCCAGCCAAGACAATGATTACATAACCTCTCATTTCCAGCCAACTAATGGGATGCAATAATAGCTTTTTTTTATTAGCTTTTTATGAAAGGATGATATAATTCTGGCTCTTAAGTAGTTAGTCAAATTGTCAAGTTGATCATAAGCCGCAACAAATTAGAAATGACCATCCTTTCCCTTAAAGGGGTCTGACATGGTTATGATGTTTTGAAGGTATTCCGGCAGGAAGGAGGCTGGCTGCAAAAACGGTGGAGATGAGCAGGTATTCCCAGGAGCTTATAGACCTTGAATTCAACAGCCCCAGAGGCAGAACTAATTCAGTCTGGACTCAGTACTGAGAGGCCCAAAACAAAAGGCAGGAGTTATGATTTAATGGAGTTTAATTAAGTCTCATTTCCATCTGAGAAGAGTTTTCTAGGTCATTAATCTGTTGCCTTCCTATTGTAATTTCCTTTCCTTTTTAGGAGGAGAGGAAACAGCCTCTCCCATCTGAGGCAACAGCATAAGGGATTCCAGGACTTGAGGAATTTAATGCCCAGAGTTCTCTTTTTGTGAAGGGATCTCAGAGTCCTGTGAGCTTAGATGGACTCAGAAACGATTTGCTGATTTGCTCAAGGGTGGTCTCTAAATGAATTATGTCATGTAAGGGCTTGCTTATAGACCTTCAGGATCATTTGGTTTTGTAGATGCTGTCCCAGAGGAAAAGCAGAGCCCCTCACTCAAGGACACGGAGTTGGCTGAGTCCCTCCCCACCACTGGCCACCACCTCGTTCCACGCACATACCCACGGGCTGGGTAACCCAACAGGGAGCCGGTTTCCGGTTTTCTGTTAGCAGTTCTCGCCCTCTCTCAGTTCTCTCCTTTATTTCCGGATGCTGCTTTTCTTACATTCTTGCCTATCCACACGGCAAGATGAGAGCAGGGTACTGTACATCCTCACCAACGTACAAAGGAAGGCAAACCCTGGGAGCTCTGAGTGACCAGGTGCAGACTCTTTGCTAATGCTTGCTATTAGGGCTTGTCCTCTTTTTGAGAATGCTGGGCACACACTAGGGCAAAACCCCAGTGCTCACACTGGCTCCTTTCTTTTTTCTTCCTTTCTCTTCTCCTCTCCCCTTCCCTTCCCTTCCCTTCCCTTCCCTTCCCTTCCCTCCCTTTCTCTTCCTCTTTCTTTCTTTCTTCCTTTCTTTCTTTCTTCCTTTCTTTTCCTGAGACAGGGTTTCTCTGTGTAGCCCTGGCTGTCCTGGAACCTGCTCTGTAGACCAGGCTGGCCTCAAACTCAGAACTCAGAGAACCACCTACCTCTGCCTCCCCCAAGTGCTGGGATTAAAGGTGTGTGCTACCAAACCTTTGCTCCTTTCTTACTCTGACTGTCTTCAGAGTCATCTACATGTCCGGGCTGCTTTGGTGCTGAGTAGGCAGAGCGCGGATGGAGACGGCTGCCTACTAATCCCGGAACAGGTCAAAAGCTGATCTGATGGGAACCTATCTCTTTTCAGCAGAATATCCAGATACTCATCATCACACAAGCTTGTTGTGGTTTGGGCCATAAAGGTCCCACAAAGCTATGTGTTAAATGTTTGGTCCTCAGTCTTTGGTTTATTGGCAGGTGGTAGAACTTATAGATGATGAGGTCTATTGTCACGAAATCAGGTCATTGGAGGTATGCCTTTGAAGAGGATCCTGGGACCAGACCTCTTTCCCTCTTTTGGTTCTGGATATGAGGAAGTGAATGGTCTTGCTGTGTGTTACACACTCCCGCCATCATGATGGACTTACCCGTGCACTGTACTTCACAGTGTACACTCACCATGGACTTACAAGCCCAAAGCAACATGTGGGCCGGGTGACAAGGGACTGAAGCTGCGAGTCCAAACAGATCTGCTGTCCCAGGTTTTGTCACAGCGACTGTCGGGTTGACACAAGGCCATTGGCTACAGGGAGGTTGGAGGCACAGAGAAGGTTATTGTCTACTCGGCGAGTTAGATGCGCTCTTGAGAATAGGTTCAGATCGGGTTGGGGATTTAGCTCAGTGGTAGAGTGCTTGCCTAGCAAGCGCAAGGCCCTGGTGTTCGATCCTCAGTTCAAAAAAAAAAAAAAAAAAAAAAGAGAGAATAGGTTCAGATCCTTTGACCTTGTTCTTGTCCAACGCCACTTCAATTTTATGATTTGAAGTAAGTTTGTATTCACTCCTCCACAGCTTCCTACGTGTGTATAATGCATGCTGACCATATTCGCCCCTTGGCCTCACCCTCTCGCTTCTCCATCCCAATCCCTCAGGGGCCTTTTTCCCCAACACACCCAACATGCTCCCTGGCCTATTTCCATGTCTTTTTTTGTTGTTGTTATTAATAATTCACTGAGTTTAGTGAACATGGATGTGGTGTTTATTCAACTATGGACAACTTACTAGTGGCTACCCCCCTGAAGAAAAATGACTGTCTATCTCCAGCAGCCATCATGGCCGACAGCTTCTTAGCTGGGGGTGGACCTCATGTGCCCCTTCCTTTTCCATGCTGAAATGTTGATGGTTTGCTGTTGTGCAAGTTATGTATAGGGAACCTCCTTTACCTTAAAAGTCTGTTATTGCAGAGACTGGAGGCGTGGTTCAGTGGTTAAGAGCACTTGCTGCTCTTGCAGAGGACAAGGATTCAGTTCCTAGCACCCACATCATGTCTTAGAACCGTCTGTCGCCTCAGCTCCGGGGGATCTGGCACCCTCTTCTGGCCTTTGTAGGTAGTGCACTTACGTTATGTGCAAGCAAAATACTCATACACATTCAAAATTGTTAAACACTTTTTAAAAAGTCTTATTACAGGACTGGAGAGATGGCTCGGTAGGTAAAGGCACTTGCTGCCAAGCCTGACAACCTCAGTTCGATCCCTGAGACATACATGCCCTATGCCCCATAAATAAATGTAATATGTTTTCAATTTTATTTATTTTATGTGTATGGGTGTCTTGCCTACATGTATGTCTGTACACTAGGTACGTGTCTGGTGCCTGCAGAGGTCAGGAGACCCGGAACTGAAGTCAAAGATGGTTGTGCACTACCCCGTGGGTGCTGGACATAGAATCTGGGTCCTCTGCAAGAGCAACAAGGGCTCTCCACAAATGAGCCATCTTCTAGCTCCAATTTAATATTTTTTTTAAAATATGTACTCATTATGGATACAGTGTTCTGTCTGCATGTAACACTGCACACCCGAAGAGGGCACCAGATCTCATTACAGATGGTTGGGAGCCACCATGTGGTTGCTGGGAATTGAACTCAGGACCTCTGGAAGAGGAGCCAGTGCTCTTAACCTCTGAGCCATCTCTCCAGCCCCCAATTTAATATTTTTAATTAAAAAAGTCATCACACTATAATGAGAAGAACTTAAAACTAATGATTCTCCAAATGATAAGACTCTTAAGGCATTGCTATTTTTAATTTACTGGGTAGTTTGAGCTATATTTCCAAAAGTTTACGACACATTCTTCCTACAGACACGGTGAGTCCAAAGGAAAGTAGATATCAAGAGAATCGCGCGGGAAGGAGGAGTGGTTTGAAAAACGGTAATGCCTGCTTGTATTCACCAAAGGTGTGTGGAGGGCTTACTATACGTCAGCCCACGAGGCTGGCTACTGGAGGAGATAGGCAAAGTTAAACAGTGTTTCCCCTCCATAAACTTATGCTTAATTAAGGAAGCACACAAAGCTGGGTCTACGGAGGCCTGTGAGGCCAGGAGGGGCTTCACGGATGAAAATAAGCTGGAGGTAGACCGTGAAGGGACAAAAAGATTTGGGTTGACCCCTAAGAGAACAGAAGATTCCAGGCAGGGGAAAGGTTGGGGGAATCACAGTAAGAATTAGCATGATTTATTTTTGCCTTAATAAAGACTAATATTTGCCTTAGGAAAGAAATATGGGACAAAACAATGTATAGGGTAGGACTAGAGTATTGAATACTATGAAAAAGGACCTGGTATAAGCGGAAGTGGGGGGGGGGGGGGGGGGGGTGGGGGAGCACTAAGTAGTGTTTAATTTAAAACTCTTAGCAAATTGAGATCAAAAGGAAAACAAGAAAAGGCCTACCTAGGATTTGCGAAATATTCTGTCGCTCAGTGTCAAAGACGACCTTGGGTGAGAGCTGCTCAGTGGGGAAGAGGGAGGTGGCCGGGTGGAGAAGACCCGTGGCCCAGGCTCTCGCGGTACCCACCAGCATCATCCGGAACAGGAAGGAGGGCGCCATGGCATGGCTGCCATTCTCCTGCATGTGTTTGAAATCTGGACTGACAAGACGAGCTGGATAATTTTGCTCAGTTACGTATTGAATTCTCTTCTCTGTGGTACGAGATCCCCTTGAAGCGTGACGGCTGCAATGACTTCCAGATGTTTGCCTCCTGTCTTCTAGCAGGCCGGGGTGGATGTGGTAAACTCCACGATGGAAACCAAAAACCCAGCCAGATGTACCATGTCAATGTCAGCAACACACACATCTGGCTTCAATACCGGCAGCGATAACCAGAACAAATGGCTGTTATTCCCGCTGTATTCAACTTGTCAGCGGTCCCGTTAAAGGGCAGTGGGGGCAGGGGAATGACCAATGTGGATGGAGGCTGGGGAGGGATGCTGGCCAGCGCCTCTAGGGGGCCAGGCCAAGCAGTCCCAGCCCTGGCAGGAAGGCTGTGGGCGAGCCAAGCTCTCTCTTACAGTCCCCAGGGACCTCTGGAGGCCTCCAGGAAGCTGGTTGCACTGCATTGGCTCTTGCTGTCTTGTGGGAGCTGCATGGCATGAGACCCCCTCCTGCCGCACCCGGCATCGGCTAAGGAGACCCTACCCTCAGGAAACTCTTCTTCTGCAGAGACCCTCCCCTGAAAAATTCCCTCCCTTGGAGAGACCCCTCCCCTAAGGAGATGTCTCCCTTGGGGAGATCTTCTCTGAGGAGACCCTGCCCCTGGTGGAAACACACCCCCTCCATCCCTGCAAGGAGACGTCTCCTTTTGGGAGACCTCCTCCTCTGAGGAGACGACTCCCCTGTGGAGGCCTTTCCCATAAGGAGACCCTTCTCTGAGGAGACCCTCCTCTGAGGTAACCAACCTCTCCCCAGAGAATACCCTTCCTCAAAAGGAGTCCCTCCCCTCAGAAGGCCCCTTCCCTCAGAAGACCAGAGTGGGGCTAAACTGTGGGCAGCATCTGTTGATTCCACCTCCCGGGCAGCCTAAGGCAGCAATGACTCTTTCCTAGCCTTGGGGTGGACACGAGAAATGGAGGCATTGGTGGGAAACGTCTGGAAGACATTTGTGCTGTTTAAAAACATCCAGTATAGGTCCATCTGGGCCTCACACTTAGACTTCAGTCAAGTCTCAGTGACTCACCAAGAGGAAGGGCCACATGGAGGGGTCCATGAAGACACAAAAATTGCCCGGAGCTGCTGCGGGGTGGGTACTGTCCAAGCACAGGACTTGAAGTCTGTCAGCCACCGTGGAGGTTCTTCTGTCTCAGTATTGGCTTAAGTCACTGAGTCCTGCTGCCCTCCATCTTTTCATTTTATTTGTCTCTTTGGCTCGGCTGAGGGATTCAACCCCAGGCCTTCCACATGTGAGGCACCTAGGCTTCCCTCTTCATGAGTTCATGAAGTCCTCTGAGAGACAGCTATTATTGGTACTTTGGTATTATCTAAGTAAAATAATCAGACAATTAAAATATTCTGAAAACGAGAGGACAGTGAAACTTGGACCCCCAAGGAAGGGTGGTAACTGTCTTGGTGTCTTAGTTAGGGTCACTATCGCTGGGATGAAACATCATGACCAAAAGCAAACAGGGGACGAAAGAGTTTATTCTGCTTACACTTCCAGGTCACACTCTATCACTGAAGGAAGTCAGGACAGGAACTCAAACAGGGCAGGAATCCAGAGGCAGGAGCTGACACAGAGGGCATGGAGGGGTGCTGCTTAGCTTGCTCCTTGTGGCTTGCTCAGCCAGCTTTCTTACAGAACCCAGAACTTGGCACCACCCACAACCAATCACTAATTAAGAAAATGCCCTACAGGCTTGTCGACAGCCCCATCTTACGGAGACATTTTCTCCACTGAGGCTCCCTCCTCTCAGATGACTCTAGCTGGTGTCAAGTTGACATATGACCTGGTTAGTCTTTATTGTCAACTTGACGCAACTTAGTGTCACTTGGGAGGAGGGAACCTCAACTGAAGCACTGTTTCCATCAGGTTGGCCTGTGGCCGTGTCTGTGAGAGACGGTCTTGATTGGTGACCGATGTGGTGGTCCCAGCCCACTGTGACAGTACTCTCTAGGCAGGGGGGTCTGGGATGTATAAGAAAGCTGACTGAGCATGAGTCACAAAGAGGAAGTGGCCTTCCTTCATGGTTCCTGCCTTCAGTTCCTGCCTTGATTTCCCTCAATGATAGATTAAACCAAAGTGTAAACCAAATCAACTCTTTTCTCCCACAAGCTGCTTCTGGTCAGGGTGTTTATTACAGTAACAGAGGTCAGACGAGGGTAGTAATCATATCCTATGTCGGCCTGTCCAGAGCAGCGGGAGAAGGGCTGGCAGTGTATTATTTATTGTCTATGTATGGCTGCTTCCCTCTATCTATGCATCTCATGTAATCACAGCAGATGCTGTACATTTGAAATAGCCGCTAATTTAACACCCCCCTCCCCTGAGACTTGGATTTAGGTCTTGGCTCTGCTAAGGCGCCTGGAGGTGTGGGGTATTTCCTGATTTCCACCATTAGAAACTGGAGGAATACTTTTACCTCACAGGGCTCTCTGACAAGCAATTGGAAGGATGTTTACACAGATAAAGCGAATTAGAGCATAGGAATAGAATTCGGGTCCTGCCATAAACGAGCTGGGTAATTCCGCTATATATTTCATTTTTGAGAAAAACTAACTCAAGAAAATGGAAAGTGGAAGCAGCTTTGAAAAGTATAGCACGTTATTCAAATGCATGGATTGTTACGTTGTCTGTAAAAGAGAAACCAAGGCACTTGGAAAGCAAGTGCCTTGCCCAAGGCCACGCCATAGGCTATTGTCAGTACTTAATGGGCCTTGCCTTAAGTAAATCAGTCACTTCAGGGTGACTTGCCTCTTCCTCTACCTTTTGCTGTTGCTGTTGTTCGGTGATTGTTGTTTTGTTTATTTTTTGAGAGTCTAATTCCGGAGGCAAGGCTGGGCTAGAACTTGCTTTCTACCTTAGAAACCCAGATCAAGGGGGCTGGAGAGATGGCTCAGTGGTTAAGAGTACTGGCTGCTCTTCCAGAGGTCCTAGTTCAATTCCCAGCAACCACAGGGTGGTTCACAACCACCTATAATGGGATCCAAAGCCCTCTTCTGCCATGCAGGCATACATGCAAGTAGAACACTCAAATACATAAGTAAATCTTTAAAAAATAAAAAAAAGAAAGAAACCCAGATCAAAATCACTGGGCAAGGCAGACATAGTGGCATACATCTATAACCCTGGCACTTGGGAGGCTGAGGCAGGAGGATTAAGGAGTTTGAAACAAGACTGGGCTACACAGTGAGGGAGAGAGAGAGAGAGAGAGAGAGAGAGAGAGAGAGAGAGAGAGAGAGAGAGAGACTGACTGACTTGGGTGTTCATTCAGTAGCCGCCCTGGATCGTGTCCACAGGAATTCCATGAAGTAATTACTCTCTTCCTAGGTCTCAAGCCCAGAATGAGTGTTCAAGAGCAATGTCTCATCTTAGTCTTTCCTCTCTCCACTCTTTCTTTCTGCTTCTCATTTCTTCAAGAATATTCTCATTTGTTTCCATTTCTTTATGAAAACTTGCTAGATTTTTGCTAGCCTGCCAGCCTAGTCTACTTGATGAGTCCAACGAGAGACCCTGTCTTTCAAAAAATGTAGACAGCTGGGTGGCAGTGGCGCACACCTTTAATCCCAGCACTCAAGAGGCAGAGCCAGGTAGATCTCCACGAGTTCCAGGACAGCCAGGACTACACAGAGAAACCCTGTCTCGAAAAACAAACAAACCAAAACAAAGATGTAGACACCTTAGCTTGTCCCCTGGCCTTCAGTGCATGCATGCACACATATACACATGCAGTCTCATACACATGTGCACCTGTACATACATGACCACAGGCACACACACACACACACACACACACACACACACACACACAGAAAGTTAAATATATGACGGTCTTAGCTATGACTGACAGGCAGTAAGAACTGTAAAAACATTGTGTATTCTAATCATTAAGCTAGCCTGTACGCACTTTCAATAGGCAGTGGTCTCATCCTCCCCAAATAGTTACAGAGCCGTTTTTAGCTCAATCAATATTAAATATTTACATCACGACTATATAAATATTATTGCCAGGTTAGCCACATAGAAACCTATAATTATCTCTCCTTTCCCATTCAGTGGTCTGTTGTCCCTGGAATTAGTACTTTCCTGGTTTTGCGTTTTGTTTACCTGTCGTGAATTTACCCACAAGACCTGGCCATGCATTCAAATACAGGTTTTCTTTTGGTTTTGTTCTTCTCCCTGGCAACTATCCCTGGACCTTTTCAGCTTCCTTATTTGCATCTGGACTGGTTGTTCTGTGGCCTGATGAACAGGACAATGCTATGAATAGGACATCCTGTCAACATCAGCTACAGATTTATCTTCCTTATTCCATCTTGGAGTGCCTGGTACCTGGATTATCTATGTGGTAGGAACTGCTTGCTAGTTATTCCCCTAAATCTATTCTTTCCTTTTCTCCTTATAAGATGATGATAGCTAACATGTAGCGATGCAGCTAAAGACTGTGTTTCCTAACTCACCCTTGAAACCAGGGTTACTGTGCGAGCAGGTCTTGCCGAGCGGATACCAGTGGAAGTAATGGATGCTATTTCCTGATCTGGTCCATAAAAACCTCCACATTTTTTTCCCTCTGGTGAGCTGGAACGTGAAAGTACTGCAGTCCACTTTGATCCTTCAGAACATGATCTGCCCCAAGACAGGCCTTCCCAAACTCTAGAGAATAGCAGAGTCACCGAGAAAGTCTTGTTAAAACTGATCTGGGCTCACCCTGACACCAGGCTCAAGATTCTGACTCCTCAGGTCTGCTGTGAAGACCTGAAAATTTGTATTTTTTAACAAGTTCCCACGTGACGTTGATGGCACTGATCTAGGGATAAAATTTTAATTACCACTGCTCTAAACAGTGGCAGGAAAGCAAGATAAAGTTCTCACAAGACTCCAAAAATTAAAAATAAATGGAATAGAGTTGTCTTGACTTCTGGAATATATATTTGGGGTAGTTACATGGAGGAATAAAAAGTATATATCTTCATCAGCCACTAAATTATTTGGAAGTTTCTAGATTACAGAAGTTAACTTTTCCGCTTTCCTTTCCTTTTTCCACTCCTTAGTTTTTTAATAAAGTACATCTGCCTCTAGCTTCCTGAAGGAAGACACCGAATCTGAAGTTTGATTGTTTTCTAAAACTGCTTAGGACCACCCTTGGGTGATAATTGGGCTGGGTATGAAACTCTATGGTACAACAGTGTGTGTGTGCTTCCTGTGTGTGGAGGAAATATTTTTAGGCCAGTTTCCTGCTCCTTCTGCTAAGCTTTCCCTGTCTGTTGCCATGCCCCTCTTCCATAGTGGACTCTATCTCTCTGGAACCGTAAGCCAGAACAAACCTTTTCTTCCATAAGTTGCTTTTAGGTGTGGCATTTTGTCCTAGTACAGGAAAGTGACGAATCAGTGAGTTTATGGTTCTGGATTGTCCCATGTTGTATTTATCCCTGGCCACATGCAGCCCACATTGCCCACAGCCTACCGTTGAGACACTCCTGGATCTTTTAACTTCCAAGTGACAGAAATTACAGAGTGATGTCTTTGGGTTATACCTTTTCTCATGTTCTGTATTATGCATCGTTCCGACCCAATATTACTTAGTAAGACTTATTATTTTTGTGTGTGGTGCTTTTTTTTGTTGTTGTTGTTATTTATTTTTTTTTTTGAGACAGAGTCTCATCATATAACCTTGGCTGAGCTGGCACTCACTGTGTAGCCTTGGCTGGCCTCAAACTCATAGCAATCCTTTGCCTCTGCCTACTGAGTTCTGGGATTTCAGATCTGAGCCACCAGTCTTTGTCTCTATCTTTCTTTTTTTCTTTCTCTCTTTCTCTCTCTCTCTCTCTCTTTCTTTCTCTCTCTCTCTCTCTCTCTCTCTTTCTTTCTTTCTTTTCCAGTCTGAGTGTTGAACTTAAGGGCTTGTCTTAATTAGGGTTTTATTGCTGTGAAGAGACACAATGACCATGGCAACTCTTATAAAGGAAAACATTTAACTGGGGCTGGCTTACAGCTTCAGAGGTTTAGTCCATCATCATCATGGCAGGAAGCATAGCAGCATGCAGGCAGACATGGTGCTGGAGAGGTAGCTGGATCCATAAGCATCAGGAAGAGAATGTGTGCCACACTAGACCTGGCATGAGCTTCTGAGACCTCAAAGCCGGCACCAGTGGCACACTTCCTCCAACAAAGCCACACCTACTCCAGCGAGGCCACAACCCCTAATAGTGCCACTCCCTGTGACCCTATGGGGGCCATTTTCTTTCAGACCACAGCAGGCCTCGTGTATGCTGGGAAGTGCGCTGCCTCTGAACTATGTCCTGAGCCTCTGATGGTTTCTTCCCATCTGTTTTCTTGATTCTCTCTTTCTGACATCTTTTTCAAAACGTCTTCTCCTAAACAAGCTCTAGCTAAGTATTATTTTTCCTGGCAGTCCTGAGAACGGAATGTAGGACTTCATGAAATAGAAGACTGCTCTGCCACTGAACTACAGTCCTATATTTTCTTTCTGTAGCTTTTGCTTCCTAACTAGACCTTTAGTTTTATTTTCTGGGAAAGTTTATCATCTATCTTTAGAAAAAAGTTATTGCTTTTTTTTTGTTCTTGTATATTTAACTACTCAGAGTGATTTTTATTTAAATTTTTATAGGTGTCTATTCTTTTTTCTTCTCCTCTCATTTTGTTATATAACCTGTCCTCTGTATATATTTTTTGTTGTATATAGTTTGTTTTTTTATATATTTTGTATATAGTTTTATATATATTTTGTTGTATATAGTTACTGGTTTCTATTGTTGGGATAAAACATCATGATCTAAAGCAACTTGGGAGTGGGGTGTTTATTTCATTTTACAGCTCTCAGGTCACATCCCATCACTGAGGGAAGTCAAGGCAGGAGCCTGGAGGCAGGCACTGAAGAGGAAACCATGGAGGAACACTACTTACTGGTTTGCTCCCAGTGGTTTGCTCGGCCTGCTTTCATGTATAAATCAGGACCACCTGCCTAGGGCTGACACCACCCGTAGTGAGCTGTGCCCTCCCACACGAGTCCTTAATCAAGTCATGTCCTATTGCTCGCCTACAGGCTAATATTATGAAGGTATTTTCTCAGTGGAGGTTTCCCCTTCTTTGGTGACCCTAGCTTGTGTCAAGTTGATAAAAAACTAAACAAAACAAACAAAAAACTGACGAGTGCATCTGTTCTTGTTTCTTGTAAAGCAATATTGTTCTTTTTCAGAGTTTTATTTTTTCCCTTTGTCTTTTGCCTGGTTGTTTTCTGAGTGCCTTCTGATTTGTGTGGATGCTTCAGACGAAGTCTTACTACACAGCCCTGACTGGCCTGGAATTAGTTCTATAAACTAGGCTGGACTCGAACTCACAGAGATTTCCCCAGCTTCTACCTCCAAGTGCTGGGATTAAAGGTGTGCGCCACCATGCCCAGCCTTTGATGTGTTTACTAGTGATCTCTATAGACCTTTTTCTGTGTAGAGGGGAGATAATTTGTCAGTTACAGAACTGCATCATAGTTTGTGTGGGGATGTTTTCCTGGGGGGTCCATTCCCTAATTAGCCCCTTTGGACTCATCAGCTTCTCATACAAGAACCATTCAAATTCTTGTCTGGGAGCAAGGACAGGAACAGCCAAGAGGGTGCGTGAGCCTGGAGGCCAGCATTCTCAGAACGGAGCTGAGACCTCTACCCACCACTGGATACAGCGCTTGTCACCTAAATGCACTGTTCCCAAGATTCCTCGCCCAACCCCTCCCAGCACCTCACACTCCTGACTGAGTTGCTGCTGTTCAGTCTCTCTTGAGGGCCAATTGTCTTCTTTCAGAGCCACGAAGAGAGGGATCTGTAGACTCTAGCTGCTGCTGTTGAACTCAGTTGAAGATTCTCAAGCGGCAGCAGTGTGGACTTCCTCGCCTCCCATCCACTCAGTTGCCGTCCATCTGCTTTGCTTCTCGACTCTCAGAATTCTGTTTGCATCCCTTGGCTGTTGCCATCTCCTATTCTATCCTCATTAACGCTGTGAGTTTATGCTCCTTTAGTCCTTTCTTGTCATCTTAGTGGGTTTCAGAAGGGAAAAGAAATAAGAAACATATGTCCATCTTTTACGTGCAGTTACTATCTCTTCTAAGCAGCAGTGGAAAGACTAGAATGTCTAAATCATTCAAATTACATTAGTGGTATTAGTGTGGTGGAATTGTATTCGCTTCTTTCCCTATTCTCTGTAAATGCATTTGTTCCTTTTATACTATTTTAATTGCATTTCTTTTGATTCTGTTGTTCCAGTCCTGGGAATTCTCCTAAGGCAAAAAGCAATTATTTGTGCAGGCAGCTTCCACGGGGCGGTAGTACCTCACAGGACAGTCGTGCTATCAAGTATTGAAAACAACTGAATTGTCTAACAATGGGAGTCTGGTTAAATGCATTAGGGTCCATTCATGTAATGGCATTCTCTGCTGTTCTGGAATTGGTGTTTAGATTAATAATGTGTAAAACGTTCATAATATATTGCAAGTTTAAAGAAGATTATTAAAACCGTCTGCAAAACATGGTGGGGTCTTTTTGGGTTTTGTTGTTGTTTTGAGGTAAGCTTTTACTATATAGTCCTTGATGACCTGGAACTGGCTGTGTAGATCAAGTTGACCTCGAACTGATGGAGATCTGCCTGCCTCTGCCTCCTGAGTGTTGAGATTAAAGACACATTGTGCCACCACACCCAGTCAATGCTGCCCCTTTTAAAAAGTGGGTGTATGTACATGTATGCACATACAAATAATATGGAGATGATTTATGAATATACTACAGTGTTCATACTAATAACACTACTGAGTACTTATTACCTGTCTGGTAATGTTCTCAGCCCCCTTTGGCAGATTACCAGTTTATCTCACGAAATTCACAGGAGGTCAATGCTATTATTATTTTCATTTATACAGATTAAAACTCTATGGCCTAAATAATTCACATACTTGCCTAAGAAAACATACAGCCATAATCCCTACCTGGGCCTGCAGATCAACAGAATCATTCAGTTCAAGCATAATTCTTATAGAAATATATATATGTCTATATATATATTATATAGACACACATGTATATTTAGAATATATGTATATTAGACTCTGATCACAGAGTTGTTCAGTGTAACCATAATTCTTATATATGTATGTATCATCTAATATGTATAAATATCATCTAATACACACACACACACACACACACACACACACACACACACACACACACGTGTGTGTGTGTGTGTGTGTGTGTGTGTGTGTGTGTGTGTGTGTGTGTGTTTGAGACAGGGCTTCTCTGTGCAGCCCTGGCTATCCTGGAACTCATTTTGTAGACCAGGCTGGCCTCAAACTCAGAGATCCAGCTGCCTCTGCCTCCTGAATTGCTGGGATTAAAGGTGTAGTCCACCACCACCCAGTTTATAACCAAAATAATAAAAGGTTGGTGGTATTTCAGGTGACCTTTGCCTTCTCTGTGTGGTTGGGAAATGAAGAAACAGGAAGGCCAGGAAGACACTGACCTTTGCTGCTGAGTTTTCTTTGCAATTTATCGGTGGAACACTGCTACTCTCCCCTCTGGGGAAGTTTTATGTTGTGTGTCTGGAATTTAAAGACTTTGTCTCTAATATGTGCTTAGGGACAGTACTGCCTTCAGCTTGTCACATACTGTTAGATGATAAGACCTTGGAGGGCATAAGGTCTCTACTTTTAAGTCAAATTTTATTAGAAACTAAATTCTGTAATGAGAAATCAGAGCATCAAGAGGCCAAGAGAAGGCTGGCAAGATGGCTTAGTGGTTAGATGGAGCGTTTGCCATCCAAGCCTTGACAGCTTGTTCCTATCCTCGGAACTCCAACCAGCAGCGAAGCATCTGTAACTTCAATGCAACCCAGCAGAGGTGGATGCAAAGACAGGGGAATCACCAGATGCTCACAGGCCATCTAGCCCGCTGTACAGGGCAGTGAACAAGAGACACCAGGCGTCTCCAACCAGGTGCATGAAGACCAAGATTGAAGGTCAAAAACTCCACATGGGCACAGCAGCTCATGCCCGCTTACAGCCCTCCCCACACGGACACATGCCTTCATGTGTACAAAGCAAGCAAGGTTAGCATCTTTTGAACAAGATTCTGTCAACTAGATTTTCGGAATGTAAAGTTCGTCATAGTAGAAGTTGTCCCTTGTCCCTCGTCTATCCTTCCTCTTTTGTGAATTTTTCCTTTTCGCCTGGTGCAGAGTGGTTTATGGGCTCCCCATAACGCCTCCTGCCCTGATGACTAGGTGTTCCCATCAGTAGTCTTAGATGCTTTCCTGAAGTCTGTGCTGAGAGCCGGGTGGAGCGGACTGCTGAGGCTCTTCTGTCAAGGCAGGTACCATGCCTTGGGGCGTTTGTGAGGTGTTTCTACCCTGCATCCTCACTACAACTGCTGGGGTCTCAGCTGAGCATGATTAAAGGTTGTTCCTGATTTATAGAGTGCACCCCACCCCCACCCCCACCCCATCCGCACCCTGCGCTGTCTGAGCTAGATCATTAAGATGCAGCAGGTGTTCAATATTGTTTTGCTATAAAACTAAATGGGCTTAAAGCCTTCAGAGATAATGTATTCCTGTATCAGAGTATTTATGAACGAGGGAAGATATTCTGGTTTGGCCCGAGTCCCATTTCTCTAAGCTCCACACATTAAAACCATGTTTTTTATTTCTTTACTTTTCCTAATATTCGTCCCGTAATGGCTGCCTCTGATTAATGACCTTGTGCTCTCTGAGCCCCAGAAAGCGGTTTAGTTTTCCTAGGACATTTTAACAATAGTGTGATTTACACAGCAATTCATTGGAGCCAGGGGGCAATGTAATATAACAAGGCATTTTTCACAGGCACCCTCGAGGCTCTGCGGTTGCCACAAAGGTAGAATCACAGATAGGAAAAGCTGAGATGCACACAACACAGGAACCAAGGTCAACTCACTGAAAAAAAACAAAAGGCACAGGCTTCTGAAGGTCGTTTTGCATCATCGGCTGTCTAGTAGAGACCTATTAACCCAGGAAAAGCCAAGGCACTAGAAAAGCTGGCAAGATTGGGGGTCGGGGGAGGGGGCTCTCCTTCCTGGGATTCTGATCTAAGATAGTGGTGTTCATTTTTAATCATATCAACTATGCAGAGCAATTGATTGGACCCCTGTGTTTCACCTGCGTTGGGCTGAATATAGCATCCCGAATCACTGACTCTCCTATGATCTAGCCCCAAAGAGTCAGAATTAGTTCTGTGTGACTCATTCACTAGTGTGTGATGGTGACATTGTGCAAAGCAAGCGCCCCCCCCCCCTTCTTTTAAACAGAGCAGACACGCTTTCCATCATTTTAGAGCTAGTTTTCAAATCCTGGAGAGATTTAAAAGGAAGTTCTGCTTGTTAGAAACCATTTCCTCTTTAGTGCCTGCCTGGCCGACTGCACATTACCAACCCAGGGTGCACAGGAACACAGCTTCCTGCAGCCTCATGAGTTATTGGGCAGCTCCATGCCAGAGAGACTTGATCATTAGCCCCAGCCAGGGGCAGGAGGTGGCTTCTGAACTTCCAGCTAACAGCCAGCCTTCTTCTCCATGCCATAAACAGTCACCTATGGAGTTTTGCTCTCCACTTGACTGATCATGTATCTGACCAAGGTTATGTTTATTTTTTTATTTTTTTTTTCCTTTTCGACATCCTAGATTTCCAGACTGTAAAAACCAAGATTTGGGACTGGAGAGATGGCTCAGTGGTTAAGAGTATTGGCTACTCTTCCAGAGGATCTGGGTTCAATTCCCAGCACCCACATGGCAGCTCACAGTATAACTCCATTTCCAGGGGATTGGGCACCTCACACAGATATACATACAGGCAAAACAACAATACACAGAAAAAAAAAATAAATGAATCATTTTTTTTTTAAAGAGCAGGATTTGAGGGGGGCTGTAAGTCAGCCAGTGAGTAACTCTTGATTAAACAATCACCGTGTGTCTGGAATTGTCCTTGCGGTCCCTTCTCACATGTCTAGTTGGGGAAGCCACACAAGTGCATGTAGACCACATTTTTAGGAAAGGGGTACAGTGCTGGACTGCAAAGCATCGTCCATTAGTACAAGTGAAGTTGCTGAGTCCTCTAGAGGTCAAAATACAAAACCGTAGGTTTCCCTGTTTCCTGTATTGTGGTAAGTTTGGAATTAATAGAGAGGTCCACAGGTTGAGCTGTCTTTCCTTCTGGATATTTAACAGGTATATGTGGGGTGGTGTGCCCACCAGAACTTTCACAGTGTGGTAGCCATCCTTCAAGATAGCGCAATGCCCCCTGCCTGCTTCGGGCCGGTCACACTCGCGTGTGGCTCTCGCATCATGCGAGAACTCGGTGGCATGACCAAAAATACAGCAGAAACCATGGTATTTCCACGTCTGAGACTATGTTAAAAAGGACACGGTGGCTTCTGTCTGGGATTCTCTCTTTTCCTAGTCCTCTCTGGAGCGCTCAGCCAGCCCAGCTGCCATGCCGGTCTTACATCGCAACCACAGGAAGAGTCCCACAAGGAAAGGAACTGAGACTTCCACGGCTTGGCCTCGTGGGAAGTTTGGATGTGGGCCCTCCCCTCCAGCCAGACCCTCAGATGACTGGACCCCTTGTCAAGAGCCTGCCTGCGACTTCACTTACAGACCGTGAGCCGGACCCACCTGTCGAAACCGTTCCTGACCCTCCCATCCCACACGAAGTGATCCACGGGAGTGGTTTTAAGCCTCGGTCACTGGAGCCGCTGTTCCCTTCTGCTCCGAGCCTTACCTCTGCTCCAGGCGTCAGCTCCAGCTGTACTTTGTCCCCCTCGGGCTCAGCAGAGCCAAAACATCTGGCCTCGGTGCTCTTTCATTCAGGATTAAGTTCCTGCCAGCTCTTTCAGCACCGTCAGAACTCAGTGACCCAGTCAGCCTGGGTTGCTGGCCTGGGTTTTTTAGAAGCCTTGAGATCTTCCTGAACGGGTGTTCCGAATAATGCCCGCTGTGTACGTATACGCTTGGGTTTTCAGCTTGCTGGTTCAACACGACCCGTGGTCTCCTCCTGTGTGGTTCGTGATATCCACCAGCTAGGCAAAGAAAATATTCAAAGCAGACACTCCCGTCTTCCTCTCCTATAGTGGCCACAGGAGCACAAAATACTCATCTACAGGGACTTTCCATGGCATTTGAAGTTGAGATAATGGTCCGAATTGGAGTCATGAAACTGCCCAGAGATGTTATGGGGAAATCCAGCCATTAGCCAAGCTAGGAGCTAACGATGTTATCAGAGTGGTGGACTGGGTTCAGGACTTGTCAGATGTTAGGAAGACAGCAAAGCATGTAGGGAAACCCAGTGGACCATGGTGGAGAGAGAAGAACAGTGGCTCCATATCTCAGATGCCCTGCCTCATGACTGCAAAGTTACTACTCCCCCAGGATCATTTGCTCCAGAGAAAGGTAAAGCATCACTTAGTTCTCTACAGCAAAGTGGGAGTGGGGTGCTGTTTTGGAACTCCATAAAAGCTCCAGCACTGGGTCATTATGCCTGGAGTGAACTCTTTTTCCAATCCTTGGTCTAGCCTCTTCTAACTTGTCTTTAGATCTTGGTCTAGCCTCTATTCTCACTTGTCTCTGGATCTTGGTCTAGCCTCTATCCTCACTTGTCTTTGGATATTGGTCTAACCTCTATCCTCACTTGTCTTTGGATATTGGTCTAACCTCTATCCTCACTTGTCTTTGGATATTGGTCTAGCCTCTATTCTCACTTATCTTTGGATATTAGTCTAGCCTCTGTTCTCACTTGTCTTGGGATATTGGTCTAGCCTCTATTCTCACTTACTTTGGATATTAGTCTAGCCTCTGTTCTCACTTGTCTTGGGATCCTTGTCCTGGTTGCCTGGATTCTCACACTTGCCTTATACCCGGTGATCTGAATTATTTTTCCAAGACAAAGATTTGATTTGCAAATAACCATTGCTCAAAATATTGCCTCCTGGATCTAGCCTAAGCTCCTGAACATAGTAGGCAGAGTTCTCTTAGTTCCGTTATTGGAAAATCAAACTAAGCTTTGTATGCACAGGATAAAGACATGTATTGAAGTCTGCCACATAAACCTATGTTTTCTCCTTCATAGAATGAGATAATAATGCTGGCCTCTTGCAGAGTCTGGCATGTAGTAGGGACACCACAACTGTTGAATAGCATATATGTTACATATAAAGATATGATTATATTTTATATGTGGTAGTATTACAGTGAGTTTAGATATTATCTTTTACTATTACTATCATTACTTGGTCAGGACTGACACAATCTAGGCAACTCGTGAGCATGCTCATTCCAGCGTATCACCTGGCCAAGATTTCCCTGACTCACTCTTTGTTCCTTAGGTTGGCTGCAATTGGTTTTCATTGTTGGCCAATGTTTTCTGACTGTGCACTAAAGTGTGGTGTTCATGTGTGTCCTGATTCCAAGTGACACACCCTACCTTCAAACACTCTAGCGGAGAGAATCTAGGCATTCTTGGCATGGTCTGGCCTATGTCTAACATACAAGGTGCTATTAATGTCTAGTGGACACTAACCAATCAGAGAATCAGCCACCACCCACTCCAGTGACGTGCGTAAGTCTTCTGACCGACTTCAGTCTGTGCATACTCCAGTCTCACAGTGGCCATTTTGTTTTATTTATTTAACATTTTTAATGATTTATGTATTCTTGTTTCATGTGTGTTGGTGTTTTGCTTGCATGTATGTCTGATGTCCTGATCTGAGGGTGTCAGCTGCTCTGGAACTGGAGTTACAGACAGTTGTGAGCCGCCATGCAGGTGCTGGGAATTGACTAGGAGTCCCCTGGAAGAGCAGCCAGTGCTCTTAACCACTGAGCCATCTCTCCAGCCCCCCAGTCATTTTATTTTTATACCCTGGGGATTTAGTTAATCTATTCTTTCTGGTGATATTTCCTCCTCCTCCCTGCCTTTAGAAGCTCTGTTCATCCTTCAAAGCTCAGCTGTCATCCCAAAGAATGATAGTATACATTAGCCAATACAGTGGGCTAAGACACTCACCACGACTCTTTAGGGAAATGCAAATCAAAGGCACAGGCATATAGCACCTCACTCCCCTTAGGGTGATTGCTATCAAAAGAGACAAAATTACAAATAACAAAAACCAGCCAAAAGTAACAAAACCAGGAAATAACAAGTTGGCAAGGATATGGAGCTCTTATGTTACATTGACGGGAATGTAAAATAGTGCAGGTGGTTGCTATGGAAAATACTATGGTTGGCACAGAGAGAGGGAGAGAGAATTACTTTATGATCTGTGATTGTACTTCTGGGTATGCACATCCAAAATAACTGAAGCTGGTGTCTTGAAGATGTATCTACACGCCTATGTTCTCAGCAGCAATAGTTAAAAAAAAAAAGATGAAATAATTCAAGTATTTGCTAAAGGTGAATGGATAAGCAAGATACGGTAAACACAAGCACTACGGGAGTTACTCAGCCTGAAAAAGGAAGGACATTCTGACATATGCTATCACATGGATGGACCTTGAGGGCATTATGCTAAGCAAAATAAGCCCATCACAAAAAGACAAATACTCTAGGAGTCCATTTGTTTGTGGTACCCAGAGCAGTAAAGTCTGAAGAGACACAAGGTGAAAGGGTGGTTGCTAGGGACTGGCAGGAGTGAGTCGGGGAGTTATTGTTTAATGGTTACAGGTTCAGTTCTGCAAGATGTAAGAGTTCTGTAGATGGATGGTGGAGATGGTTGTTCAACATTATGTACTTAATGCCACTGGACTGTGTAATTAAATGGTTAAGATGGCGTATTTTATATTGCACATATTTTACCACAATAAAAAATATATACCCCCTCCCAAGGTCATTCAACGTTTAGAAGCTACCACTCCATGAAACCAGGACCCTGAATCTGTAATATATGGTAAATAATAAAATGTCCCACAATAATTTCTTCTAAGGAAAATCAAGTTTTCAATAAGTCTATTTAAATAATTATACCCACATCTGTATCCCAGCATCAGGATGCGAAGCAGGAGGCATGAGTGTGAGGCCAGCTTGGACTACCAGAGAAGTGGAGGCAAGCTTGGGATACACAGCAAGACTGGCCTAAAAACCAAACCAAAACAAGCAAAGTAAGTCACCACTGACAAAAGCCTGGTGTGTCATAGTTTCTGTGTGCCTTTGGCCAGGAATGGGCTTCTCAAAATTTGGTGTTGGTGAATTGTCATCCGAGAAACTTAAAGTACATCTTCCTGAGCCTTGCTCCCTGAGATTCTGACTAGACACTCCGAGGAGAAGCCTGGGGTATCTTGATTTTTTTTTAACAAGTTTATAAGATCCATGCAGATTCAGGATGATTTTTCTGGGGTGTGCCTGTGCAATGTGGTTCTCAACCTTCAATACAGTTCCTCGTGTTGTGGTGACCCCCAGCCATAAAAATATATCATTGCTACTTCATAACTGTCATTTTGCTACTGTTATGAATCATAATGTGAATATTTGATATGCAGGCTACCTGATACGCGACACCCATTGGGGGTCGCAACCCACAGGTTGAGAATCACTGCAGGCATAGCTCATCAGCTGGATCTGTTTGGTCCTTACCACTATCCCCTGCCTCTCCCCCCACATCTGGCTTTACACTGGGAAGGGGTTGTACCCCAGGTATCTGTATCCTACACAGCACCAAGTCTGCACATGGCATGCTTCATGTATATGCTTACCCGGTGACTTGTTTGTCCAATAGACCACTTCAAAGTGAGGGGCATAGCTAGGTACTTCCACTCCTGGTTTGGGTGGGCTTCAAGGTTTCTGGAGACCCTCAGAACCTACAGGGTGAGGGTGGGTGGAGACTGGGAATTTATCCATAGCAATAATTCTAGTCCTGAAATACCAAGAGAGAGAGAAAGGGAAGAGGAAGACAACCAGGAAGCCAGGAAGGTTCCAACTTTTCTGAGGGCTTTAAAGTAGCTATGTAGAAGTCCCTGCCGAAGAGGCAGCCAGCGCAGCCAGCCTGGGGGTCTGCCAGCCTCTCAACCATGCACAGGCCCTTTCTGTGAGGAAACAGGAGCAAGGAATAATCCTGGTTGGCAAGGCTGTGCTGAGGAAGTCCAGAAGCCTGGCTCTCAGTCACCTCTACTTCCCATATGCTGTGTTTGCTGGCACCACACTGGTGTTAGTGAGAGGAAATGTGTGCGCCTTGGGCTCTGGTACCCTGGCCTCCAACATCATTCTTTCCAGGGGTCTCCACCACAGTGCAGCCGCTAGCAGAATCAATTAGGCTCCTTCCCAAAAGTCAGCCTGCTGCTCTAAGCCAAAAGGTAAAGCAAATCCCCCACTGCTGCAGCTCGGGACTCACGAAGCCACTGCTGCTTCACCCTGATACCAGGTCCAGAGCTCCAAGGCCTGTCATAGACATGATCTGCTGACATGAAAAGGTATGGTGAGGGTGACCCAGTAACCAATGGATGCAAAGCATCTTCTCATGAATAGCCCATCAGCACCCGATAATAATGTTTGCACTTTATTTGGGCTTTATCGTATAAAGATTTTATAGGAAGCCAGAGGTCAGGTTCCTCAAGCTGAGGTCGGCAAGCTTCCTTCTCTAGGAGTCAGTAAAAATTATACCTGAGGTGCAATAGTCTTCATTAAGACCACCAGGAACTGGGTGTACCAATGTTCTCTGGTAGGAGGGAGGCTGTGGTAGAATCATGAAAGCAAGACCAGCCTGAGCTACATAGCAAGAGTCTGTCACAAACCAACCGACCACTATCAGGAAGCCTTCTAGTGCATAGCAGGTTCCCCAAGCCATTCACCAAGAGCCTGGGCAGAGGAATGGACTATTCATCAGCACAGGGGGAACCAGAACCGATGGGCTGCGACTGACCAACTCTGGTGCTCCTGAAAATGCACGCACGTTTCAATGCTTAATCTTAGCACTATCGTGGGTACCCAGACAGATGTCCCAAGTTATAGAGGAAGAAACTAAGGCACAGGAAAATGGCAAAGCTGGAACTCAGTCCCCATTCTTTGGTCCTTATCCCAGAATTCTTTCTGCTGAACTCATTGTCTTCCGGTTTGTTTGACTCTAATCAACTTCTTTACATCACATTTTGGGATTTAGCATATTTCAATATACTTTCCCTCCCTGACAATCATGGTGCCAGCGGGATTGCTAACAGCTACGGAATACCAGTGTCACTGGGGGTTCATGGAGGAAGGTCAACCCTAAAATTATGTCACATGAGCAGTAACCAAGTCATTCTAACCCCTGAAAGAGAAAAGGCAATGTGGAAAACCCATCAACCTGAGGCTGCCTTTGGCGCCTATGATACTCTGTACATGGCAAGCTTTAACCCTTCCTTCTTGGCAGGCTTCTGCAGTCCCTGTGCAAAAAAAAAAAAAAAAAAAAAAAAAAAAAAAGAAAAGAAAAAATAAAATAAAATAAAAATCGGCATAAGGATTAAATAAGAATGTGGATGTATGGAAGAAGATATGATTTCAAAGGATGCTTTCATAATAACCCGTTGTTAAGGAAGTATCGGAACCAACAATGGGGACTAAAGAAATAGCCTAAACATTTTTCCCAGTGGTTCTACATCTGGGAAGTGTCTGTGGGTGAGCAGATGATGAAGCTCCCCACCAAGCTGGATGGGATTCCTGGAAACGAGGATAGACCACAGACTGCTGAGCAATAGGGACAGCCAGGACCATTCCCTCCCAGCCAGCCTGAGAACTGCTATAGGAAAATACTGGGCAGTACATCCCGACGGAAGCCTTCTGGTCCCTGAGGTCTTTCTGGGGCTGCACTCTGGTTAGCAGGAGAGCATGGACCACAGCCCTCTGCTACCAGGTTTGCTCCTGTATCATGAAGCTGGGTGCAGCAACTTTTGACACCTAGGGAAACGGGTCTTGGAAACGGCAGGCTTGTTTGCCTGCCTTGCCTCAAATGCCGCCATTGTGCTGAGTGAGAACGGAGTTGAGACTCTTCTAGAGCTCGGATGGAGAACCACACTATCTGTTTGACAGAGCCAAGCTGGTACCACCATGCCTCATCCCTTCTGGAAGCCTGGGAAGAATGGAGAGGCCCTCCTAGCCTAGATTTAAAATCCTTGACCTCCGATGGAGAAACGGAGAGGAACTGAGAACAAATTCAATTTAAAATCTCAAGAGTAACTGTGACAAGCTGCTCCAAGGTCAGGAAAAGCTCCCAGCAAATCTGTTGTATGTGATTCAAAGCCAAAGGGATTAAATTTCCCGTTAAATACACATCAGTTTGGAAATTAAAGGGAAAAGTGCCTGGGACAAGACATGTTTGGGTTTCTGTCAAACACAGAGCCTTTGGAAAGCAGTTTAGAAGACCGGATATGGCTTCCTGGCACTTCCTCTCTTGTCTGTGCTTTTGTTTACGAATGTCCCATGCTCAGGCCCATTCTGCATTCTGGTAACGTCAGATGCACATTTCTCTCTTTTTGTAGGAACCTCAACTCATGGGCTAAGATCATCTTTCAGGAGCTTGGAAGTCTCCACACATTTGGTCCAGTTTCTCTCAAAGTTTTGGTCCCTCATTCAACACTAGAGAATTGGCCCCAGGAAGAGACATTACAAATCACTAAATCTAGCCCTGTACTACTTACTGATGACATCAAGGCCCCAAATGTTGGCCAGTTTCTTAAAGACCCCTGGGAGGGAAACCATAGGTCCCATCACCAAAATTCTAACCAGTTCCCCAAAGCTCTTCGCTTGGTGTACATCTCTCCTCCACAGTACTGTCATCCTTACTCAGTGTCCTCTACAAATCTTGATGAACCCTCCAGCAATGAAAGTCTCCTGTCTCTTTTCTTCACTTTTTGGGGTGCTGGGGTTGAATCCAGGACTTTAAACACACTAAGTGTGTACTCTACTGTTGAGTTATATGTCCAGTCTTCCGTTTCTCCAGGCACACCCTTTCATGGTTCTTTAGGTAAGGGTTTGTCAGTAGTAAATGTATCTTTTACTCTGGAAAATTCCTGTATTTGACTCTCAGAGGTAAATGATAGTTTCTCTGAATTTGAGGTTGATAGTTACGGTCCCTCAGTACTTTGAAGACATTTCATCCTGCTCTCATTTCAGGTTACTGAAAGGATCCTGGCTATAAGCCCAATTAGCCTGCCTTTGGAGGCAGTCTGCCTCACTTCTCTGATTGCTTTAAAGATTTTTGTCTTTGTCTTTGATGCTTTGCATTTTACTGTATGTAATAGGTCTAGTTATGGGTTTGTTTTTATTGATCTTACAGAGGACCCATTGCGGTTCTTTGAACATTGCGATTCTTATTAATATGGGGTCATTCTCATTAATAATGACAGTCACATGCATTGCGTATTTCCACGTGCTGGGCTTCGCCTTTGTGATGTCATTTGTTTCTAATAAGAACCCCAGGTCCATTTTGCTACTAAGGGAGTTGGGTCACAAGGAAGCTATTCTTTACTCGAGGTCATACAGCAATTGGCTAGGCCAGTTTTAGAATCCAGATATTAGCGATTTTGTTTTGTTTTTTTGTTTTCTTTGTTTTTTCAAGACAAGGTTTCTCTGTGTAACAGCCCTAGCTGTCCTGGAACTCGCTTTGTAGACCAGACTGGCCTCGAATTCACAGAGATCCACCTGCCTTTGTCTCCCGAGTGCTGGTATTAAAGGCGTGCGCCACCACCCCTGGCCAGGTATTAGATTTTTAATAGTGTTTCTTCTTGTTTCTACTTTTCTCTTTCTGGTACTCCTGTAAAACATATATGTTAGTCTTTTTCACTGTCTTTTTGTTTTTATAATCTGTTTTCATATATTCAATCTCTTTGTCCCTAAATCAAGATACTGCCTCAAATCTCTTCCATTTTATTAATTCTCTCACCCATGTGTCTAATCTACTATTTAGCTCACTGAACTTTTAATATCAGGAAGAGTATTATTTTATTTCTAGCAGTTATTTTTGACTCATTTCAGATATTCCTGTTCTTTTAAAAAGTAGAATGTCTCTCGATTTTTAAAATCATTTGAAAACATGAACTTCATTGCTTCCAACAGTTCTGCTATAAGAGGTTGTGGCAAGCTTAGTTGGGCTGTTTATTTTGACTGCAGACTATTGTAGATGGTAGCTTAGAGCGCTTTACACTTATAGTCTTTATAGTTTTTCCTTTCCGTAAGCCAGGCTTGATTTCCTGTCCTGTGGGAATCCTCTGTGGCTTGCAACACTGATGCTTCAGTGAAGGATGGTTTTTTTGTTTTCTCCCTCCAGGATTCTCAGGATAAACTGACTAAGGACCACTTCATGCTGCCTTCCTGAACTGGGGTTCCTTTCTAATGAAGGAACGGGCATTTGGACTCTATATCTGCGTCAGGCCCATGGTGGTGGGGTTTTTTTTTAAGGGAGCCTGGTTTTGCCCCTTTAGAGATGCGCAGAGAATCCTCTTGGATGTCTTTCTGGGTTGCTGTCTGAACTGTGTAGAGAGGACTGAGTTCCACCCTCTCATTTTACCTAGGCCAGGAGCTCATCCTGTGTGCTCACACAGTCATTACTGGATCTGCTGGTCTCTCTGGGGCCACATCAGCACGAACACCACAGCCTGCTTTTCCATCTAGTTTACATCTCAACACTTAGGGATTTTCCTTTGTGCATGTCAAGCTCATCTATGCATTAATTACTGTCTTACTTACTTTTCTTTTCTTTCTTTCTTTCTTCCCAGTGAAGATTATTAGTTACTTTTCTATTGCCGTGACAAAACACCATGACCTAGGCAACTTATAAAAGAAGGTGTTTAACTGAACGTCTGGTGTCAGAGGTCTGGAGTACATGACTGAGGGGCAAAGACGTGGCGGTAGGAATGGCTGAGAGCTCACATCTTGATCTGCAATAGGAGGAGAGGGCACACTGGAAATGGCACAAGTCTTTGAAACCTCCAAGTCCATCCCCCCAGTGACACATCCCCTCTAACAAGGCCACACCTCCTAATCCTTCCCAAACAGTTCCACCAACCAGGGCCCAAGCATTCAAACAAATGAGCCTAGGGGCCATTCTCATTCAAACCACCACACTTACTTGATTTAAATTATTTTTAAATTGGTATGAAATCGGTATGACATAAACGTATGGCACCTTAGCTTTTTAAAACTCAGCGACACTACTTACATCCGTGGTATGGACTACACATCACTACCACCTATTTGTAGAACTCCTTCCATCTTGCAAAACTGAAACTCCTTGTTCCTTAAGCAATAAGTCATCTTTTCCTCCTCACCAGACCCCGGCAAGCATCCTTTAACTTTCCATCTCTGTAGACCTAGCTGCTCCAGGCACTATAAGGACCATATGGTGTTTCTCCTTTAATGACAGTATTTCACTTAACAGAGTATCTTCAAGGTCCATCATTGTGTTAGAATTTCCTTCCTTTTTAACATTGGAGAAGAGTGATCATTGTGTGTGCGTGCACATGTGTGTGCATGTGTGTACATGTATGCGTGTGTGCATGTTTGTATTTTAGCCGTTGATTGGATAAATCTTGTGACTGTTTTGGAAAATATTGTATACAGTATGGTGTACAAGCATCTTTTTTCATCTCTGAGTTTAAGTCTTTGGAGTATATAACCAGAAGTAGACTTGCTAGATCGTACAGTAATTCATCTCAATTGTTTGGAGAGCTGTCATCCTATTTTCCGTAGCAGTCCTACTATATTCTATCCCCACCAACGCTGTATACATTTCAATTTCTCTCCCTCCTTACCAATAGTTGTTATTGCCTTTGGGTATTTGTTTTTGTTTTTCTTCTGTTTTGCTCGTGGTTGTCGTTGTGAAAATGATGTAGTATCTGGTGTGGTTTGGGTTTGCCTGTCTCTAAAGACTAGTTTCTTGTTACATTCTTGTTGGCTGGTTGCAGATCTTTGGAGAAATGCTTATTCAATTCCTCTGCCCATTTTTAAGATTAGGCTCTTTTGCGTGAGTGGTGAGTGTGTGTGTGTGTTCTTAGTTGTAACTGTTGTTGCCCATGATCCTAAACCGTTTTCTATGTTTGAAAAGATTTCTAGGCCCTCCAACACCAATGATTAATCAAGAAAATGCCATATAGACTTGCCTGCAGGCCAATCTTACGGAGTTCCCTCTTCTCAGAAGACTCTAGCTTGTGTCAAGCTGACGAAAAATCCACCAGCACACCCCAATAGTCTCTACACCCTTTAAAGCCTGTTTTCCTATGTGATGACAGAAAACCCTATTTTGCTTTCTAACTCTTTCTGTTCCACCAGCAAGTGAAGAACAGGAACTGTGGCTCATCCAACTCAGCGCCCGGCGCAAGATTTGGCACGGAGGAAGTACACAATAAACGTTAATGGAATGGAATGGAATTGCCCAAGGTCACTTAACCAACTAGTGGCAAAACTGGCTTAAAACTCAGGCCCCTGGATTAGCACTCCAGTGTCCTCTATACCATTATACTAATGTATGTGGAGGGCTGTTATTGCCCAACTGTGAGCTATTCCAGCAAGGCAGTGTGTGTGTGTGTGTGTGTGTGTGTGTGTGTGTGTGTGTGTGTGTGAAAGACCACTGTCTCCTACTCTTAGATGGAGGAGTTCCGATGTCATCTGCTCAGCCATTATGAGGACCTGATGGGACAATCCTTGTCCATACCCTTGGTGATGTGAGAAGCCCAGAGGAGAAGGATTAGTGCTGGCACATGAGCCACTATTTATCTTCCATCTTTAGCAAGGAGATGCTGGATTAGAGCGCGTGTTTCTGCTGCCACCATCAAAAGAATACTTAGTACTTCTTTTGTCCATGGCCGCCCTGGAGGCCAGTTAGTAATGGATGCAGACTCCTACATAGCTGGAGGAGATAGCATCCTCCTGGGATAATGTACTCTTGCCACGCAGTATACAAATGAGATCCTTTCATCCTGTGGTGATGAATCTCTAGCTAGTCATTTTCCCAAGTATGCATGAGTCCCAGAGATGGACTACATCTAGACTCCAGAGCCATTCAAAGCCTTACACGGTGGGAGTTTTCCAAAGACCCCATGAGATAAGATATGGCCCATCAGAAACCTCAGAAAGGGGCTGGAGAGATGGCTCTGTAGTTGAGAGCACTGGCTGCTCTTCCAGAGGACCTGGATTTGATTCCCGGCACCCACATGGCAGATCCCAACCATTTGTAACTCCAGTTCCAGGGGATCCAATGCCTTCCTCTGACCTCTGAGGGTACCAGGCACATACATGATACATAGACATACATGCAGACAAAACACCCATATACAAAACTTAAAGAAATATATTTTTTTAATTCCTTAGAAAGTTTGATGCTGGAGACTATTGTGGGATATTTGTACACCATGTGAAGATGCATTGCTGTGATTGGTGTAATAAAAAGCTGAATGGCCAATCGCTAGGCAGGAGGTATAGGCGGGACTTCCTTACAGAGAGAGACCGCTGGGAAGAAGGCGGAGTCGCCTGCCAGATGCAGAGGAAGCAGGATGGGCTAACGAGGTATGCAACAGAATGTAGATTAAAAAATATGGGTTAAGGAGAGAGGTGGCTCAGCGGTTAAGAGCACTGACTGATGTCCCAGAGGAACCGGGTTCAATTCCCAGGTTGTCTGGAGTCCGATTATGCCAGGATAAAAAAATATAAATAAATAAATAAACAAACAATATGGGTTAATTTAAGTTATAAGAACTAGTTAAGACCAAGCATAAGCTAAGATCAAGTTTTCATCATGAGTAATAAGTCTCCGTGTCATTATTTGCAGGCTGGCAGTCCTGACGAGAAAGTACTACTCCAGGAGGTAGTCTAAGGACCAAAAAAGATCGCAGAAAAATGGAAAATAGTGCAGCGGAGATGACATATGAATAGGGAAGTTGGACATTCTCTATAAAGAATAAATCACCCCTTAAGAAAACAAAAAGAGAAGCAATTAGACAGCAAGAATGAGAAAAGAAAGAAAATTAGGGGATACATCCCAGGGATTCAATATCCAAACAATGCGAAGTCCAAAAGAAAGGAAATCCTTCATGAACTCAAATGCCAGGGCTTGTTTCCAGGTGGAAATGACTCACTGAGAGCCTAGCGCAGCAGGTGAGGCAGGTATGTTACCATGGGTCTGCAGAAGACTGAGGTCAGGGAAGGATCCATCAAGGAGAAAAAGGGGGTTAGGGAGAGAGAGAGAGAGAGAGAGAGAGAGAGAGAGAGAGAGAGAGAGAGAGAGAGAGAGAGAGAGAGAGA
>CABHPQ010172063.1:0-14010 GCA_902168405.1 Peromyscus aztecus | reverse complement strand
TTTTGTATTAGACCACAATGAAGCAATGACTTCAAAATTCCAAGGGAAATTATGTCCAGCCTGAAATTGTGCATCTAACCGTAGTCTCCCAGGACAGAATAACAGATTTCAGTATCTCACAAACTCCACTCCTGGGTGCACTTTCCTCAGAAATCCCTGGGTGATCAACTCCACAAAAACAAGGAAGAAAATAATAAATGTATACACTGCCCCCACAGAGGAACACTAGGAAGAAGAGGCCCCAACATTGGGAAGGTAGAGTTGCCCAGGCTGGCAGCCTCTGGAGGTTGTCTGGCAGTGATGGCCATTTCCTTAAGAGAATTCAGCCTACTGTGAAGAAAACAATTAGGACCTGATTTGGGAGTTGAATTCAGATACATACATAGAAAACTAAGCAAACAGAAGCCAGTTGGGTCTGGAGCTATACCCCCATGGTAGAAAAAGTACCTAAGACACTTGAGGCCCTGGGTTGAACAGTCCCCCATATACAAGTAATATGCAAAAGGAGACAGTTATGCATTTTTTTTCCTTTTCTGTCTTCCTTCACGTGTGAGTGCATGTGTGTGCATATATGTGTTGTGGAGTATCAGTGCGTGCTTGTGGCGAATACACAGGTGTGTGCATGTCGTGCACATATATGTGGTGACCAGAAGATAGGTAACCTCTGCTGTTGTTCCCAGAAATGCAGCTCTATCTCCTTTTGAGACAAGGTCTCTCATTGGCCTGAAGCTCACCAGTGAGGCTAGACTAGCTGGCAAGTGAGCCTCAGAGATCTTTCTGTCTCTACGGCATGCAGCCATGCTCAAAAACTTCATGTGGGTTCTGGGGAGCATATTCAGGTCTTTGTGCCTGTGAAGCAAGCACTTCACCAATGGGGCATCTCCCGGCCCAGATCTCTTGGTTTTTGTTTGCAGAAGATGGGGTCTCAAGTCACTCAGGCTGCCCTCAAACTTAGCATGTATCTGAAGATAGCCTTGATCTCCTCATCTCCTGCCGCCTCTCCCCAAGTGCTGGGTTCCATACACACATCCACCATCATGCCGAACGTAACACGAATATTAAGGTAACCAAACTCTACCCATGTCAGGAAGGTGTGAGATGTGGGTATGGGGAGTGTGAGTCATAGGGGCTGGTGATGGCAGGTCTGAGAGCTGAATCTTGCTTTCTGTCCTAGGGAACTGGCAGGAAACTAAAGTCCCCAAGTCAAGAAGAAGCAAGATGAGCAATAACTGAGAAATATAACAAATGCCACATGAATCAGCTCTCAGCCGTGAATCTGTTGCTTCCAAAGTGGGAACTAAAAAAGCTTAGCTACTTAGTTATGCCTAGCTCTGAATATGACTTGTAGGGACCATGGAACCAGTCAGGGGGAAGGGTGTGTGCTTAGCCTGTCTGGGGCCCTTGATTTCCTCCTCAGTGATGCAATAAATAAAGAGCTATGCTGGTGGAATCAGTCTTCAGGCTTGTCTGCTGGTTTACCTGAGAATCACCTAGGGACTCAGAAATGGTAGTAACCGGGCCACACCTCCAACAGGGCCTTACCCAGTTGATCTGAAGTGAAATCTAAACCTGGGAAATTTTAAAATACTTTCCCCACATGAGTGTGAGCCATGTTTGAGAAAATCTCTGAGAGAAACAATTTAAAAAATAACTTTAAAAGAGATTCATAAAAAAAAGAGAGATTCATAAGGCAGGTATGGTGGCACACGCCTTTAATCCCAGCACTCAGGAGGCAGAGGCAGGAGGATCTCTGAGAGTTCGAGGCCAGCCTGGTCTACATAAGGGAGTTCCAGGACATCTAGGACTACATAGAGAGGCTCTGTTTCAAACATCCCCATCTCCACAATAAAAAGAGATTCATATATAAATAAGGCACATAGGATAATTCTGGGCATCTTTTAGATATGAATGGCCCAGTGGGGGTTGAAAAGAGTGTTCTAACATGCTGAGGTCAGGGCTCCCTCAAAACCTCCAGAATTTGATCCACAAAATGAACAAACAAATAAATAAAACCCCTCCACATCAAACCAGGCATGTGGTGCACCCCCTTCGTCCCACCACAGGAGGATCAGGACGTTTAAGATGACCCCTTGGCTATATAGCAAGTCCCAGGCCAGCCTGGACTTCGTGAGACCCCATCCCTACAAACAAACAAACAAACAAACAAAACCACATCGACAAAAACAAACATCTCATGGTCAGCCTGAAATTCCTCGGTTAGAGAAACGCTACTCAAAAGCGTGACTGGCGAGCTCCCGTTCGTCGTAAGGAGGACCGCAGGGCAGAAGTCACTAGAGTAGTGAGAGCCTGAGACCGGAGAGAAGGTTTGAGATGGGAGGTGTGTTTGATTGAAATAAAGACTTAAACTACTTCTAGCTGAATCCCAGACAAACAGCCCCCCCTCCCCTTCCTTCAGAAACTCATTCCGAAGTCTGCATCTACACATTCGGTAACGCCCCTGGCTAGTTGCTAGTGGCTTTCAGAAGGGAAGCCTCTGTCTCCTATTTCTTTTTCTTTCTTTTTTTCCAAGACAGGGTTTCTCTGTGTAGCTCTGGCTGTCCTGGAACTCGCTCTGTAGACCAGGCTGACCTCGAACTCAGAGATCTGCCTACCTCTGCCTCCCAAATGCTGGGATTAAAGGTGTGCGCCTTCACTGCCTGGTCCTGTCTCCTACTTTCTCTTCTGGCCCCTAAACTAAAGAGAGCTGTGAGCCACATCCCCAAGGAAGGTGGCTGCCTGACTTTCCGAGTCACCCTAGAGGGCCACAATTTCCCATCCTCTCTGCCGTCTGCCCCGACACCTTCCCCGGTTACGTCCTCTTGCTGTGGCCCACAGAGGCTGTTTCTTTCTGCCGTTGGCCTCCCCTGGGTACAGGAGCTCCCGTTATTCATCATACGGTGTATTGTTACCCCACTTTGATTTGCTGCTGTTTGAACCAGACACTGTCTGTCTTGTAGCGCTTAATCCTCTGAAAGATTGAAGGATGCAATTTGCGTGAATGATGGCTCTTTGTAAGAGGCAGAGTCGCACTGTACGTCATGCCCATTTTGAGCTGATTCCCCTGTCTCCACTCCCATCCTGACTAAGAGATTAATGCATTGAGAAGTCTGTTCTGGTGGCTTTAAGCGGACTGCCTCCTGAGAAATGCTAGCGCATTCCTGTGATCCGTGGGAGTCTCCGGGCTCAACTGTGGCTTGTCGCTGCTTTCCACACTATGACACCACCAGTCTCTCCTGCACCGTAAATCTCAAAAGCCTGAATCCTCTGCCCATGATCATGGCCTTTTTCCTTGTGGCATTTAAAGTCTGAAAAAGGAGAGATACTCTTCTGGGGGTTGTGGGGCTTTTAAATAAAATTAAAAGCGAATCATTTGTTTACTTGGAATAATTTTATCCCATCAATGTTATTCATACTCTGATACAATGAATATGGAGGCTGATCAAAAAAAAAGTGACTTTTCGAGGAATTCAGTTATTTTAAAAGTCCAACACAAAAATAAGCTATCTCAAAGAAACCTGCTTTGAGAGAGAGAGAGAGAGAGAGAGAGAGAGAGAGAGAGAGACTATGTATGCGTGTATCTCCGCAGGCACCTGCCACGGCATGCAAATAGAGGTCAGAGGACCGCTCTGGGAGTAGGTGCTCATTTTTCATCTTATTTGTTTGTGGCAGTGTGCCCTCCCCACCACATATCTCTTTTTGTTTTGTTTACATCTCCAGATGCCAGGCTAGATGCCCTCCCTCACCAGCTTCCAGAGAGTCCCCTGTCTCCTCCCCCGTTTCACTGTAGGATGCTGGAATTACACACATGGGCTACTGTGCCAGGCTTTATGCACGTTCTGAGCTCCGAACCGCCGAGCCACGTCCCCAGCACCCATCACATTCTTATTGGCATAGGATTTTAGTGGGGAAAACATTGGAGGGTGGCTTCTTGGTGTGTGACCAGCCACAAGGGGACAAAGACATGACTTGGAACAAGAAAGAACTGTCCTGGTTTTAGGGGGAGAGGTGGAGCTCTTCCTGAAAGAAGGGACCTTCGTTGGAAGGTACTGGGCTGGCCGACCCAAGGGTTGGGCGCTTCCAGAGGAGATGAGAGTGTAGTTAACACGCGCAGGAAAGTATGAAAACAGCAGGCGAGGGCAGCAGGTGAGGCAGTTCAGACGGATGGGGATGAAACCGGAAGGTGAGTGGGAGTCTGAAACAAGAGACTTCTTGGGTGGAGCCTCAGGGGTGGTTTTCAGCAGGCGGGTGTGTTGGGATGTGTTTACTATGTGGGCTGTGTGAAGTGAACCTGGGTATTAAGGCTATCTGGAAGATGGGAGGCAGGCAGTTCAAGAAAGGATGAGAGGCTGGATGTGCTGGTTGAATCGCGGAACCCGGATGCAAAGGGGACCAACCGGGTAGGGACCAAGCCGATAGCAGAGATGAAGACATTAAGGAAGAATAGAATCATGGGAACGGCTCCACGTCACCTGCTTCCTTGATCAAAGCGTCCGCAGCCTGCGAATGGCTCGCACAGCGGGCTGTGCCTATGATCCTCAAGCACACTAACCACGGGGACCAGTCCACTGCTCACTTGAGTTTGGGGGCCCACAGGGGAGGTGGCAGGGATGAGGTAAAGGTTATCACAAAAGCTCTATGCAGCGGTGACTCTGAGCTAAGAGGCAGATGGGGATTCTGGAGCCTGGAGCCTGTCTCCGTGGATTGGACAGACGTGTCCTGGGAGCGCCTGCTCCTTTCTACTTGTATACTGACCGCGTCCTGCTCGGTCCTCACTCAAGCAGGTAGCTCTGGGCCCTCCTTGTCATAGTTGTGAATCTGAGTCCAGAAGCACCCATTGAGAGTTCCGAAAGTATCCAAAAAGAAAGAACTGGACCAGAGGCTGGGCGGTGGTGGTGCACGCCTTTAATCCCAGCACTCAGGAGGCAGAGGCAGGAGGATCTCTGTGAGTTTGAGGCCAGCCTGGGCTGCAGAGTGAGTTCCAGGACAGGTGCCAAAGCTACACAGAGAAACCCTGTCTCGAAAAAACCAAAAGAACAAACAAACAAAAAGAAAAAAAAAAAGAACTGAACCAGAGACACATGGATAGTGATAGAATAGCACGGAAGCAAGGGGATTCAAAGCCCGGACAGGTCCCAGGTTTCAAAGGTCCTTGGTCCCCAGCCTCATGATCCTTTGGTTATTTACACGGCACAGCCGTCCTCCAGCATTTTGCCATCACGGCTCTTCCTGTGCTCGGTTTTGTTATGGTGTAGCCTGGTGGGGGTGGGTTTTCCACTTTTTCTGCCAACTGGCTTCTTTCATATGTTAATCTAGATGTCTTTCCAGCTCTGCTCTGGCCACATCCTGAAAACTGTCATGTTTGGGTTGCTAATAAAAAGTGAGGGAAAGATGGATGAGGACAAACCCACAAGAACAGGATTTCAGAAGCCTGCGGTACATTCCTTTCTGCTATGTGGCCAGGGGCAAACTGCATGAACCCTCAGATCTTCCAGTTAATAGCTTTTATTTAGTTAATTTTTAAAGATTTATTTATTTGTTTATGTGCATTGGTGTTTTGCCTGCATGTATGTCTGTGTGAAGGTGCCAGATCCTTGGAACTGGAGTTACAGACAGTTGTGAGCTGCCATGTGAGTGCTGGGAGTCGAACCGAGGTTCTCTGGAAGAGCAGCCAGTGCTCTTAACCACGGAGCTATCTCTCTAACCCTTTAAATTAATAACTTTTAAAAGAAAGCTTCCATTCCCTACCCAGCTCTGGCGAGGGCCCAGAGGGACAAGAATTGCAAACAGAGTTGTCCAGGAACCCAGAATAACAAAGAGAATAAAGAAGTCTCAAACCACCGGTCAGTGGTGGTGCACGCCTTTAATTCCAGCACTCCGGAGGCAGAGGCAGGCGGATCTCTGTGAGTTCAAGGCCAAGCTGGGCTACAGAGTGAGTTCCAGGAAAGGCACCAAAGCTACACAGAGAAACCCTGTCTCGAAAAAACAAGAAAAAAAAGTCTCAAACCAGGGCCTGTGAAATGACTCAGAGGGAAAGAAAAGAAGCCACCAAGTGTAACGACTTGAGTTCCACCCCTCGGACACACTGGTGGAAGAAGGGACTCAAGTCCCCACAAGTGGTCATCTGCCTGCCCTGGTCATGCCTGCCCTGGTGTGTACCCTTCACCCAAAAAATTAATGAATAAATAAATGTAATTAAAACTTTAAAAAAAGAGAAGAAGTTTCAAGTTAGGGAAAAGCTCAGTGTCCTTGTGGAGAGGCAGCTCATAGAATTCTTTAAATACTGGGCAATAGACAGGCAAGGGGGTTCCGGGGCCCTGGGAAGAGTCCACAGTTCTGTCTGGGAGGTGAGGAAGTGAGTGTACGTTTATCAAAATTCTTTGAGCTGTGTATGTTGAAGATTTGTACACTCCACTCTCTGTAAATCATCTTTATAAGAAGAAGATGAAAAAACACCCAAGCAGAAAGCGTCTGCCTGTAGTTTCGTGTATAGTCTGTGGACAGTACAGGAAGCCACTGGGAAAAGCTGCTGAGCCTGGCCAAGCCTGTGGTCCATTCTATCCTGGACAAGGAGGCTGTTCTTCTCCTGTTGCTCAGCAGAAGCCAACAGTCACAGCCTCTCTCTCTCTCTCTCTCTCTCTCTCTCTCTCTCTCTCTCTCTCTCGTTTCCTTTCTGTGCTTATTGCTTATTCTTACTATTATCATTCTCCTCAAACATTGACTATTTGTTTGTTTACTCTTTAAAAAAAATAATGATTTCCGTTATGACATCTTCACAAAGCATACCACACATTTTGCTTGCTAATTAGCCTCCCGTTACCCTCCTGATCCCCCGTCCTCCCAGACAATTTCCCTTCCGCTTTCCTAAGTAGGTTAAATCTAGATTCCACGTATCAGTACCGTCCTTTCTAGTCCCTCAGAACCTGCTGGTTGCAACACACTTGGGGAATGCTTTTGGCTTTTAGAAACAAACAGGAAGATCCAACTGAGCCCAAGAGCGGAGGAGACTCAACCACAGCTGAAGAAATAATGGGAAACACAGCCCCAGGCAGAAGGGCAGACACATTCCCCAGGAACTCGGCAGCGGGGCCTGGGAATCTGGAAGGCATCACATTGGAACTGAGCTCGCTAGCTGGGGCCTTCTGGGACATGTTTCTCCAGTCACGTATCCGTGTGCTGTTGCCACAGAAGTCAAGCCTGGGGCCCGTGGGCTCTTTGGGCCACACTGTTTGGCTTGGGCCACTCCCTGCACACTATCATCATGACCTCAACTGCCCACAGCGAAGCACATCTCTTCCCTCTGCTCCACGTAACATTTTCTGGCGGAATGAACACTGGTGATGTAAGTGTTCACGGGACACATAACTACACTTGTTGCAGCCCGAGAGGGAAGCTTCGAACCCGTGAGGCCACCTTTCCTTCGGAGAACCCTGTGTCTCTGACTCCAGAGCGGTGGGAGAGGATCCAGCTCCTTCCCAGGAGCCAGAACCTGACCCCATTGCTAATTCTCCTGGAAGCTACTGAAGAGCCACCTTCAGATTCCCTCTCATGGCCACTGTAATTAAGTAAATAACTCCAAAGTTTTAGAAAAATGGCCAACATGGAAACTTGAAGGCCTCAGCTATCTAAGGGTTCACAAGTTCCATCCACGTGTTCTGAAAAAGGGACCCTTTCAGATAGAGCAACAGGAGAAGCATTGCTTGCCAAGGGAAGAGGGGATGATGAGCCTGGATTCAATGGTGGCTGACAGCCAGCCAGGTCCCACCAGGATCATCATTCGGCATTCCAAGCCTTGTCCTCCCAGCCTTTCCAGCAAACAGCACAGCAGCTCTCTTTTATATTAGCTCAAAAATATTGACTCCCTCCCCATCCTTTGGGGAGCTCTCGGTGTCTAGGGGCTTCTTCTGGGTCACAGGCAGTCTCTGCCTTTCTCTGACAGGTTAAAGGACTTAGCTCCCCTTTTATTCCCAGAATGGGAGTCCTATAATCACTTTGCTCCCGCTCTTGAGTTAGCTGACCCCATGAAGCAATGGTTTTCATCAGAGCCATACCATGAGCTACACTGGTGTTCGGAATGATGCAATGGCAAACCGAAGGGAAAAGTTGTTCAGAAACAATTAGTTACTGATAGGAAATCATCTGAGCCGTCAGGGAATAGTAGATAAGTCCAGAGTTTCCTCGTCCGTGGACCTCCCCAATAGTACAGGCTGCAAGCTCACCCCAGTGTATTTTATTGTAGTGGGCTTGCCTGACTCCTTCTGCCTGGAGCTTCAGCCAATTCCAGTTCTCTGCCTCAGCTTATATTTCAGTTGATTCACAGGCATGTGCATACACAGGCAAACACACACACACACACACACACACACACACACACACACACACACACACAGATGCTCATCCACATCTACTCTCGAATAGCAATTAAAGACACCCAATGTCATAAGTGTTATCACATGGATTTTATAAAGATTAACCTCAAAGTGACAGTTCAATTCCTGGGATCTCGACCTACTATGTGTTTGTGCAAACCTTCCGTTCACTTTGCTGTGCTAATTACAGATGAATGGGCCCTACCACGGTCTTCTGTTTCCTTCCCAGCTTAGTGATCCAGTCTGAGGACTGGTTTTAAGGTCCTTGCGATAGACACTCACCCACGGTTAGCTGCCTGCGAAACATGTCGAAAATGATCCTTAATTCCAAGTTCTCGCTATACAATCAACCTCTCCAATAGAATAATTCTAAAACCTTTTCTTGATTTCTGCTTTTAATAAAGTACATTTAGAGAGGATATGAATTCCAGATTTGATTTCAGACTCTGGGGATGTATATTCCTCTTCTGGAACATGTATATCCGGTCCTGGGGTGAAAAGGGGGGTGGGGAAGGAGAGAGAGAGAGAGAGAGAGAGAGCACAGCATAACAAGTATTCCTTGTATTGCCTGTGCCATTTACACACTCAGAATATATAGAGAGGCAAAGAACCCTGGGATATTGTTAAAATCAGGTCAGGAACACACTAGAGTGGGGAGGGGGGTGCCTCAAGTTGGTTGCTGACTTCTTTCTCTTGCTAGTATGAGGGGTTTTTTTTCTTCCTTTTTTTTTCTTATTAAGAAATTTTCTATTCATTTTACATACCAACCACAGATTCCCCCCCCCCCCCCCAGTATGTTTTTTGTAGATGGATGACAGCTATGGCCAATAAAAGTTTCAGTTTTAGGTGATACTTGGGAGAAAAAGAGAAAGAGAGACGGGAGCGGGGGAAGAGAGACACTTTGCTCAGTCACTATCTATCAGCTCCGTGCTCCTGAGCACATCTGGCGTATTGAAAGGAACATGGAGTCTCCCCCAGGTACGACCTTGCCAGAGGCACAGACCCCAGCCACGGGATTCTCCTGCACAAAGGCTGGAAGAAATGATCTCAGCTGTTGAAGGCAGGAAACAGAAGGTGTGCTCCTGAGTCATCACACCCTCCTGGTGTGTCCCGGGCATCTCCCGTGGAGTTGGAGAGATGCAGCCAGCGGGAGTGTGAAGCTGACAGGAAGCTTCGTCTCCTGTTGTGGGCTTGCTTCCCTGGGCACCTTTGAGTCATCTCTTTGCTCAGTGTTGGCTTCTGCGTGTGAAGTAACTTCAATCTGCCCCACTTGTCTACTCTGCTGTCCCTGGTTCTCGGGAACCCTTCCTCGGACTTGAAGAGGAGGAGAGGCGATGGTATAGAGTCACCAAAGCAGATACCTCATTATAGGAGGACTTTCGGAGACATTCTGATTCATCCTCTCAGACTCCACGCCACTGGGACATGGAAGATAAACTTTGTCTTCTAGTCTCAGCCCCATCCCATGTTCTGGAACAGATCTCTGGATAATTTTATCCCTTTTGGAAAGATGCTGGAATTGCAGATGTCTGTGTTTCTCTTCTCTCACCAGGGTGGCCCCTGGGTGTATAACAGAGAGAAGAGCAGGCCTAACTCCATACGGTATTTTCTGAATACCCACCATGTCTGATGGAATGTGCAATGTGGCTGGTCAGGGCTCCCTGGACCAAGGACTCCGGATGCACCGTGTGTCCCATCCCTTGGCATTCTGCCAGTGTTTGTACTGTAGACCATTTGTTGGCTAGCTTGTGGTTTTGTGTCAGAGCCCAGGTTCCTCTTTCCCCTAATCCAAGTTCCAGCCTTGGTGCTGTGGGCTGCTGGCTTTGGCTGTGACTCTAGGGAGGTCAGGACCCTAGCAATTCATCTTGTAGCCCTTGGCCCCGACACCATCTTGCCGCCACCACAGACATCCTCTCTGGTAAGTTCCACAGTCAAACTCAACCAGAATCTGCACCCCACCCCTGCAGGAGCACAGAGGAGACCCGAGTTCTTTCCACACCACACAGGAACTGGGGGTAGCCTGGGAAAGTTGCACTCCAGTCCTTCCATTGCCTAACCACATTGCTTTGCCTGGTTTACTCTGCTGTGGTCACCCTGAGATGGGTGTGGGATGTCTGTTTCTAGGCAGAACCCCAACTACAAAATGAGGAGAAAGGGAATGCATTGTGGTTAATTTAGCTAATTTACCTTCCCCACTGGGGAAGCCCAAGGCAGATCAAGATAGATGTGTCTCTCCGGTTTTGGTTTCCATCCCACTTTTCACGACCCCTTTCGATAAGAAATGGACCGGCATCCTGCCTCTACAGTTTATGTTTCTCCACTTATCTTGGAACACCCAGCCTCATTGCCTAGTTTCACAGACAGAAACAGGACTTGTGGACATGGAAATAATTCTGTGGCCTGAGTTCTGCCTACAGACTTGTTTCTGGTTATACAACGGAGGAGCTAAAGAAATGTTGAAAATCCTGTTTGTCCCTCAACAAAGCCTAGTTGTTACAACTATTATGACTATAAAACCCATTTGTAGTTGGGAATCTTGTCCCTCAACAAAGCCTAGTTGTTACAAGTATTATGTTTATAAAACCCATTTGTAGATGGGAGTCTCAATATTAATATTTTGACACTCAGCACTGAAGAAATCTAAAGGTTAGCATATGTCTCTGGCAAAATTCGGAAGATAAAGACATAGGTCGGTTAGAGAAATATGATAGAGTGTATTAGCACTCAGAAAATATCCCCATCAGCCACACAGCCTGCAGACACTCTTCTGTCTAAAAGAACTGGATTCCTGAGACAGAACTGGAAAACGCACTTCAGAAAATCTGACACATTCTTCTAAAGTGTATGTAGATGCTTGCTTTATTATTATCATTAGTATGCTTCCAAGGTACTCATCTCTCAGAAGCTGCCCAGGGCAACTTTTGATGAGTGGTTATTTAGCATACTGACTCAGAAGGATGCTTTGAAGCTCCCAGCAGCTTCTCTTCCAGTCACAGCCCTCATGAGTTATCCTGAAGCATCTGCCATGGACCACTTTCCAACTCCAGTGGGTGGCTTTGGTGATTGTTACCAGATTCTACTCAGTCCTTTCTATGGATGGCTCCCTTTCTCCCCACCTCTGCCTCCCTGCCATCATTCTTCCTAAGAAAACCAGCTACTATGACCTGGGAAAGGAATCAGAGAAATGGGTTCCTGGACTGCTCAAGAAAATGGGCTGAGGAATATCCCAACTCTACGACAAAAAAAAAAAAAAGATTAGTCCTTTTAGTGGATGAGGTAGGATTAATGTTGAGACAATTAGAAAATAAAATGAAACCAAGCTCTCGGCATCTGCTATAGGAACGATAAGAATTCAAGAAGGGACTGGAGCCAGGTGGTGGTGGTGCACGCCTTTAATCCCAGCACTCAGGAGGCGGAGGCAGATCTCTATGAGTTCGAGGCCAGCCTGGTCTATAGAGTGAGTTCCAGGACAGCCAAGGCTGTACAGAGAAACCTGTCTCAAAGAGAGAGACAGACAGAGAGATAGACAGAGACAGAGAGAAGGGGTTAGGGAGATGGGTCAGTGATTAACAGCATACCCTGCTCTTCCTGAGGACTGGAGTTTGATTCCTCCCACCTGCTTCAAGTGGCTCACAATGTCCTATAACTCCAGCTCCAGGAAGAGCTGACGTCTCTGGCCTCTGTGAGCACCTGGACTCATGTGTACATACTCCCACACAGATACACACATGCTTTAAAAATGATACCAATGGAACTTTAAAACAAGAATCCAAGAAGGAAGATGCTGACGTTTGGATCTGAAATGGCCCCTTCAGGCCCATGGTACAGAAGCAGTCAGCCGTCCACACTGCAGCCAGTCTATAGAGAGGACGGGAAGGGACAGTGGGAAGTCAGCCCCTTCCTTCCCATCTCTTTGCTTCCCAGCTGCCACGAGGTGGGAAGATCTTTCCTGTCGGGTGTTCCTGCCAAGATGTGCTGTGTTGCCACAGACCAAAAAGTAATAGGCCGTGGATCCAAACCTCTGAAATCCTGACCCAAAATAAACCTTTGCTTGTTCAAGTTGTTTATCTTAGGTATTTTCACGGTAACAAAGAGATGACGAGCATGGGAGAGGAGTAGAGATGAAATTTCATAGAAGACCGGAGGAGATCTAGATTGGAATAAGCCTAAGAGAATCAGCATAATGGAATGGAACAAAGAAGGCGTAAAGATGAGACAGAGGGAGAGGAGGGAGAGGAGAGCGCTAGCTAGCTACGGTAGGCTTGGGGTGCAGTCTGTGGAGAGCTGGATGACTGGACATGACGGATCGGATCATTGTCTGGAGACTGTAGGGGAGAAGAGATAGAAGCCAAGTCCTTGGGATACATGTCACAGAGAAACAGGGATTCCCGGTAACTGGCTGGATATAGGGAATGAGGGAAGAGAAACTTCATGGCTCTTGGTAGATGAGTATGTAGAAAGGTGATGTCTTTTCGACCAGAACAACCAGTTCATTGGAAAGGAGGACTACGGTGGGCAGGGCTGGCCAGGGACGCATCCCTGCTAAAAGAAAAGTGATTTGCACTGGGCGGTGGTGGCGCACGCCTTTAATCCCAGCACTTGGGCTGCAGAGGCAGGCGGATCTCTGTGAGTTCGAGGTCTACAAAGTGAGTTCCTGGAAAGGCGCGAAGCTACACAGAGAAACCCTGTCTCAAAAAACCAAAAAAGAAAAATTTGCTTCCTTTAGTTATTTGGAACTTGGTGGCACAACCACCATGGGCCCCCAAATGCTGCCCCCCCACGACATAGTCACATAAGTACAAGATACATTTGTTAATCTAAAAAATAAAATAATCATGAAGTTGTCTACTTCATTGGATAGAGGAAAGAAGGGGAGGCTAAATATGGATTTAATTAATAAAATAAAAACAAAAAAATGAGAGACTGCACAGCATTGGGGTCAAGCTGGCTGATTTTATATCTCTACCTTCCAGCTGTGTGTTGAAGTTTTTGCGCTGGTTCTTTTTCCTCTGTATAAATGGCAATGGTACACCTACCTCATAAATAAGAAAATTGATATGGTTTGGTTCGTAGTCAACACGATGATCCAGTGTAGAAACGAGTCAACCAGCGTCGGCTGTTTATTGCTTTTATCAAATAAAATAGTAAACGCTGAACCCATTTATAAATTAGAAAGTTTTCAACACTGGGAACTTTCAACCAACGTCAGCTGTTTATTGCTTTTATCAAATAAAATAATAAGCGCTGAACCCATTTATAAATGAGAAAGTTTTCAACACTAGAAACTTCCTGTGTAGAGAGATAGTGTGATAATGTTGGGAAAGTGCTGGATGTGGAGTCTTGTCTTGGGATAGGCTTCCTATTTACCATTATATCGTTAGAAGTGTTTGTGTGTGCCAGCACGCACGTGTGCTCAAGATCATGTCACAGGAGGGTGAGCACAACGGCTTGTGGAAGAAGACTGTGGGTTCAGTTCTCTCTGTTCACCTCGTGCATTCTTGGGATTGAACTCAGGTCTTCCCGGAGCTTGTGTGACAAGCAAACCTCACCCAGCAAACTCTCCTGCTGGACCCAGAACAAGTTTCTTTCTGTTTAAGAAAAATTGTTTTTAGATTTATTTATTGTATGCGTGTGAGCGTTTTTT
>CABHPQ010172062.1:38085-61898 GCA_902168405.1 Peromyscus aztecus | reverse complement strand
CCAGGTCAGGTCAGGATAGGCATTTCCGGTTCAAGGCGTCTGGTAACCAAGGCGACCAACCACCCGGACACATCCGCCTGGCGGACTCCAACTACCCGGACACATCCGCCTGGCGGACTCCGGGTCAAGATAGCCATTTCCAGGTTAAGGCGTCTCGCGTGACCGGGATCCATGAGGTCACGTAGCCAGGCAAGCGCGCAGCATGGCTACGTCACCCACGTCTACCTGGACACACCCCATACTATAAAAAGCCGCCATGATCGTTCTGATACCCTCTCTCCTCACGTGTCTTTACCCCGCACGGACCCTCACTTCCCCTCTCTCCCTCCCCCAATAAACTCTATCAGCGGATTCTGTCGTGCTTCGTGATGCTTTCTTGCAGGGTAACAGCGCAAAAATACTAACAGCTATCTCCAGACAAAAGTATTTCAACTCAGACACTTCTCAAACATCCAAGGACAGACCGCAGATAGACGAGCACTAGCATGCCCTGAGCTCACCTACAGGTAAGAGAAGCTAACCTCACTAACCTTAAATCCTTAACTCCTCACCTTCACCCGGTTTATTAACACAAGACCCTAATTTAACAGATTTACTGCTTGCAATTACCAGGATGGTGTTTGGTCATCTGCTAGTTACTGAAATAAGATAAATATTTCCACTGATCCAATGAGACAACTGCCAAGACCAGGCAGATGATAGGTGCCAAGCTTTGTTTCTTATGCAAATTAAGCTTAAATCCTCTTCTTTTATCTCATAGCCCAGGTGTTATTCTTAGTTCTAAAGATTCCTTCCTTTAGCCATGACTCAGAGTGAAAGTGCTTTTATGAACCAAATGCTACATGTTGTTACACAGGGCAGGTGCCTAGTAACGGAGAACACTTCCCCCACCCTGCCAGAAAATGGTGCCGCAAGGTACCTGAGCCAGTAGCGGCACTGAAGGAAAATAAGACAATTTTACTTTACTCGTGACTTATACTAGCATATAAACTCCTAACTTTTACCTAGCCACTTGTAAGAATATAGTCTGAGCACATAAATTCCTCTTTAGATTTGCTAATTGACCCTACCAGAGAACTTCCATTAGTCACTTCCCCTTTGGGTTGTAAATGAAAGCTGACAATTACTGCTGAATGTGTGGATCTTATCACCTCTCTCTATTACCCTGAAAACTTTAAGCCTCGAATTGCATTGTCAAAGAATTATGCTTGTGTGTACAGACCTGTACGCCCATGACACTGGTAGAATTGACTTAGAAGAATAAAGTGAATGGACTAAAAAAACTCAGTGTACATAGATTCATTCGATATCCCTCAGATTAGATCCCAGCTGCTTGTAGGGTCTCTTTTGGATGCTGGAAGAAAACCCCATGGGGCAGGGGTGGGGGGCGCGCGGGTTCAATACGTTTGCTTTGTTTCTCTGGTATCACTGTGACTATGCTTGGTTCTTCACATTTGTGCATGCATATATGCATGTGTACATATACACATACTGATTTTTTAATATTTTCTTTTCACTTATAGCAGTTCATTAATAAGAACTGCACAGGACATAGAATACTAAGAAGATATCAAAAATTGTTTATTTTGGAGCTGGAGAGATGGCTCAGTGGTAAAGAGCATTGGCTGTTTTGCAGCAGTCCTGGGTTCTGTTCCCAGCACCCACATTGTGGTTCACAAATATCTGCAACTCCAGCTCCAGGGATCTAGTACACTCTGTTGTAAGAGCTAGTCATGCAACCAGTACATAAACATGCACACAGGCAGAACATTCATATATATAAAATAAAAATTTAAAAAATTGTAAAAAGGTTTATTTCTTTAAAAAAATGAGTGTCTAGGGAAACTCATGCTTAGTCCCCTTCCAGCTGCAAGAGCTGTCTCTCTGCTTCCCAGGGAAGTCTGCTGCCTTGCCCTTCAACAAAGGAGGGTCTAGTTTCCACCCTCGTTGAGGGTTTGCAACTTTGCTGTCCATGTCTTGATAGAGTTTAAACTCTCCTCCTACCTCATTTCAGAATCATGGAGGGAGACATTCAATTTTATTTTAATAGTTGTAGAAGTAACGTGCACCAAAGTGACCTGTGACCTGCTGACTTAGGTTGCCTGGGACATCAGCAGGTCACCTTACCCATCAGGAAGACACCTGCCCAGGCCACACAGGTGCTCTGTCTTAGGTTGATGAGTGCCCTCCAGGCATTACCCGTCTCCGAATACTCATTATCATACAGGCTCAGTCGTGTGTGAGCTGTAGAGTTAACTGCTGCCAAAGATCTCAAAGTGGTGCTGGGCTTGCAATCTGTGTGTTCGACACAGAAAAGACCAACAGAAGTCCTAACCCACCCATAGCCAGTAGGCTAAAGGCAACTGAGACATTCCATTCCTTAACGAGCCTTATTGCAAATTGGAGTCCTTGTAAGATGGTATCCCAAAAGCAAATGGAACTTGAGTTTATAAATTTATAACTTTCAAAGCCAATTGTGAAGGGTTCACAACACCCCCCAAGGTCAGGCATGTCTGTACATGCCCGGCCAACTCGGCCCAGATAGCCCCAGGTCAGGATAGGCATTTCCGGTTCAAGGCGTCTGGTAACCAAGGCGACCAACCACCCGGACACATCCGCCTGGCGGACTCCAGGTCAAAATAGCCATTTCCGGGTTAAGGCGTCTCGCGTGACCAGGATCCGTGATGTCACGTAGCCACGCAAGCGCGCAGCATGGCTACGTCACCTACGTCTACCTGGACACGCCCCCGCCTTATAAAAAGCCACCATGACTGTCCTAATCTCTCTTTCTCCTCACATGTCTTCACCCGCGCGGTCCCTCACTCCCCCTTCTCTCTCCCCAATAAACTCTATCAGCGGATTCTGTTGTGTTTCGTGACGCTTTCTGGCAGGGTAACAGCGCAAAAATACTAACAAATTGAAATGTATATAACTATTGAATTAAATTTATCATGCCCAATAGAATGAAAGATTAACTAACTGTGGTAGCTACTTTTGCTGCCAGGGTCTCCACTGTGCTAGCTGTAGTAAGCAATTATGAAATGGTAATCCCAGAAACAGTAGCAGTGGTGGCTGCCACTGCTATAACAGCAACAATGGCAGCAGCGATGTCAAATTCTCTTCTGGAGTGTGTGGGCATCCACTGGCATGAATACAACTCCAGGAACACAAACTGCCAAGGAGGCCTCATATTCTTGAGAACTGCACAGTGAAACATGAGTTTTCTTTATAATGGTGCCTTAAGTATTTTAAATTAGTTGCTGAATAGGGCAAAGATGGTGTCACTAACTTCAGGTCCTACACTGTCCGTTACTGTCTTTGGGGCAAGTGACACTTGGTAAAATCAGTTTAGTCCTTAGTACAAACTATAACTACACATGCATATATTTACAAGGACATTAATTTCTGTGTGTGCTGGAGTGATACAGTGGCCTTGTCAGCACTCAACACTGACTGAGGAAATGACTCATCCACATCTGCACAGACTCTCATCATCGACCCTTGGTTAGGGCTGGCCCCCTCCTCAGGATGCCTCCATCTCCCTCAGACCCAGCTCGACTGCCTGTGGCATCTGCCCTGCATCCTCCCCTTCTCTGTCTCCTCACCCCCACTGTGAAAATAAACTAAACCTCCTACAACACTACCCTGGATGAGGACTGATGCCTTTTCTCAAGTCTTACTCTGCGTTAAGTCTAAAGACAACCAGGAACAAGAAAAACTGAAAATGAAGAAAACTACCCTCACTCTCTCTAGGAATTGGGATGGCCTGTGGCACTTTCCTGGCCCCTGAGATGTAACAAGTGATCAGGAGGAGGGTTTTGGAAAGTACTTTTTAGGCGGCAAAGCAGCCAGCAGCACCTTTCCCCTTCTGTATGGGATGTGGAGGTGACAGAAACGCTCACAGAGTCACTTTGTGTTCAAGAGCAAAAGGAAGTGAAAGGTGAGAGCCAGGGCCTCTGCTGACAACCTGGAGAGCTGAGGAGAGTCCGTGCTGCTGGCTCGAGGCTTCTTTTCGGGGAAACTATAATCCACTAAGTCATCTCAGGGTGTTCCTTTCACACACACACTGGATTTTTGTATTTTTCTCAGTTTAACTCATTTTCTACCTGACAGGCCTTGACCCTGGGCTCGGGCCTTGTAGGCTCCTTCCAGGAGCCTCTCCTCCGTCTACGATATCCACTCCACTGTGCAGAGACCTGTCTTCCCTGCTGCACAGGGCTCTACGTCAGCAGACCCAGGAGTCACCTGACTTTACCAGGCTCTGCGGTGCGTCCTCAGGGAAAGCGCAACACACGAGAGCGTGCTGTCCTCTGTGAGCAGTCACTCTGACCTCAGCAAAGCTGACAATGACACTCCACACAGACACAAACGTCCTCTGTGTCATCTAGTGTAATTATTAAAGTTGTTGATAATTCAAACACTGCTATTAATATGAGGCATTATAAGCTGAAAAGGAGGTTATCAGAATACCTTGTATTTTAAACAAAAATGAGAATTATTACCAGCCTCACAGCACCACCTTTCCCACGATTCTGCACCAGCATTATCACTCACACTTTGTCACTTCCGTATTTCTGGCAGCATTTTAAAGTGACCTGTTGATGACATAAAAGTGTGGGAGCCCATTTTCAGGTTCCTCGTGGCTTTACCCAGCAGGTCCACATAGAGGATGATTAGGACCACGGGCCTGAGTGCAGGTGTCTGAGAGGGTCTGCATTTGGCTGTGGGGGAGGTCTTTTTCTTCACCCCTTGGCGACTCTATAAATACCCTGGGGCAGAGACAGTCAGGGCTTGTTGGAATAGGTTCCAGGCCCTCTTGAGGTTATCCTGTATTTTCTGTCTGTTTATCTCCACAATCTAAATCCTTCTAATATTTCCTGCTGCTCACACTCAAGAAAACGCTGGGGAACTGTGGGGTTGGTGGGTAAACACCCCGCATAAATGTCAGAATACAGTTAGCTTGGAGAACCGATGTCACGGATATGAGTTATCCCGATGTGATCAGAACATGTTACATGCATGTACTGATATGCCACATTGTGCCCCATACACATGTACAATTACCATCTGTCAGTCAAGATACACATAATCAATATAAACAGAAAGGTGAGCAATAACTCAGATTTCACAAGTCAAACAGACTTGGGGTTTTTCACTCGGCACAGACACCACAAAGGCAGCTCACCCTTCTTGTGACAGCTTGGCCTTGGCATTTCAATGGGGGATTGTGTTGAGTGTTAACTGACATTGGAAGACACAGCCCACTGTGGGTGGCACCATTCTCTAGGCCTGAACACTGTATGACTGAAGAAAGTTAGCAGGCAGACAGGCAGTGTGGGTACACTTGTTCCTCTCTGCCCTGGACTATCAGTATTTTTCCAGGGGCCTGCCCTGAGAAGATTCCTCCCAGGGTCCTGGGGAAGATGCTATGGCCGGCATGGGGTTATTCTGAGGGAAAAGAATCTAAGTACATTGGGCTCTTTTGTCTATCCACTTTATTTATCTAAGACAAAATTCTATCTACATAGCTTCAGTTCCATTCTGACACTCGGTTCCTCTCTGTCCTTTCTTTTTCTGTCTTCTCATAGCCCTAAGTAAGCTCTTCTGCTATCGATCTCATCTTCGTCCTCTGTTCCTTCGTCTTCCATCTTTCCTTCCTCTCCTTCTCTCCTAACCTGATTCAAATCCACCTACAGTCTGCAAAAACTTTTCCTTGCTCCTTACTCCTCGGCCCAAACCACTCTCACCCTACCATCTACAGAAACTCTGTGTTGTTTTCTTCTTTCCGGCCAAGGGACTCTGCCTCAACCAGGAATTCTGCCCCAGCCTTCACTGCACCTAGTTACACAAAAACCCTTTTGTCCTGAGTCAATAGCTCTGGAATACCACTAGGCCTGAATGAAAGGGATGGTCTGAGCTTCATTTGCAGAAGACACAGTTATGCATCTACATACCTGCCTATCTCCTAGGCTCTGTAGGGGTGTTACCTAGTTCAGATCAGCAGTAGGTCTGAGAAGCTTATACTGTTTGCCATTAAGGCCTAGTAGTATATGAGCGCACAAGAAATTCATAGCAGAAGAGAGCTGATACATTAAAAGCTGAATATCTTCGAATATTCCTTGATATTTGACTTTCCTCTAGAAGGATTCCTTGAACCTTCTAGGTATAGCTTTATTATATACAGCTGATTCTCTATTTCATATATTTGCAGCCCGCAGCACCCGACTGTGAATGTGATGTGACCAGCTAACTCATGCTCCTGCCTCTGTGACTTCCATCACTGAGCTCTGAGTTCAGGGCTTAGAAACTCCTTGTCCCCAACTGTAGAAACAGCAAAGGGGGTACTTCTTGTTTGCCATGACCAACAGGACAGTGAGGCACCCTTCTTGACCAAGAAACACCCCAGATCAGGACTCAAATTGAAATGAAGGAAGTTTAGCCTTCACTGGAGTTTTCTTTTTTCTTTCTTTTTTTCAAAACAGGGTTTTTCCATGTTGTTTTGGTGGCTGTCCTGAATCTCACAGAGATCTGCCTGGCTCCACCTCCCGAGTGCTAGAATTAAAGGCGTGCGCCACCACCGTCCAGCTGGAGTTTTCTTACTGTGTCTATTTTATTTCAAAGTATTCAAGCTTCCTAGTGTGTTCCTCAAGTCTGTGACTAGTAGCTTGTATAATAATTCCATTCATGATATGTATAGTGGATGGTAAGATTTACTATGGAACTAAGACATTGGCATTTGGAGGGAGGGCCTCATGGAACAGAAAAGATCCAGTAAGAGACCCGCTCTTATTCACTCATTGGATATTGATGAAGGCAACACAGTGATTTAGTGGGGAAAGTAAAGTTTGTTCAATAGAAGAAGGGAGGGGAGAAAGAGGAAGGGAGGGAAGGAAGGAAGGAAGAGAAATGTAAAAGGGGGAAATTTTGAGGAAAGCTGGTTATTTATATGAAAAGGGAAAATCATACTTTACCACTTACCATAGACACAACTCAATTCAAGATGAATAATAGACTTAGTAAAAGTTAAAACTATACTTTTAAGCTGGGTGTGGTGCTGTATGCCTTTAACCCCAGCACTCTGAAGGCAGAGGCAAATGGATCTCTGTGAGTTTGAGGCCAGTCTGGTCTACAAAGCAAGTTCTAGGACAGCCAGGGCTACACAGAGAAACCCTGTTTCAAAAAAACCAAAAAACACAAACAAAGCAAACAGACAAAAAACTATACTTCTAGCATAGAAGAAAGTACAGCAGAATATTCTTGGTAACCTGGGAGAGGGAAGGGGAGGCAACTGTCTCCTAAAGAGGACACAGAAAGCAATGAACAAAAAGTGAATATATGAAAAACTTCAAAATTAAAAATACGCCTTTAAAATATTTCCAACTAAAGCCATATAACTACAGGTGGGAGAAAATATTTGTAAAGCATGTGTCTGTTAGAGGAATATGTCTGGGACATTCTAACAATTCCTACAACTCCACACAACAGCCCAAACAGGGAACTTGGAGACAACATATTTTACTCAAACTTCAAATGTAACAGAAGAATCATTTAATGATTTTGAAAGGTAACATTCATTGGCATATAAACTTGTGCATTAAAAGGGAAATCATATAAAAATCAACATCTCTTTCCATTTATTAACCATATCCTAATTAATACAACAGTTTGGATAATAATGAGTAACTAAAAATCAGACCAAAAAATTGAATTACATGTAATGATTATTTTTTTATTTCACAACCTTAAAAAATATAAACCATTAGGTGTTTTGAAAAACATACACAAAATAACCATTTGGCATTTACAGTATTAAAAAGTGAATGGAAATGGGCCACACTGCACAAGACAAAATGACCTCTGTTGGGAGCATGGGCCAGGGTAAAGGGCACGTGTGGATCAGAAGTGCCATTTTCCAGGATCGCTTGTCACTAAAACCCATCCCATTTGGTCCAAGAAGACATGCAATAGGTAGAGGGTAACATTTTTAATTTAGTTCCAACAGACTAACTTTCCTTTTCCTCAAGGAGACAAACTCAATGCAAGAGGAGCAGTGAAGTCCACAGATGTGGAGCGCGTGACTGGCTGCCACCTCCCCCTCTAACTCTAAAACACACCCAAGAGAGAGAATGGTATGAACAGTACATACAAAAGCCACCATCCCCATGTGGCTGTCTCAGGTGAAATTAAGTAAAATTTAAACCCCGCTAGCCATATTCCAGTGTTTACTAGACACATGTGACTAGTAGTTGCCGTATTGGGCATCACAGATACAGAACAGTTCCATATCACAGAAAGTTCTTTTGCACAGCTCTGGGTGTGGGAAGTGTTTCTTCTCCCTCTGCTTGGCCAGTACGTAGGCTGTGAGTAGAAGCAGCTCAAGAGGCGATCTCCCAGGATATTCCTAGATTAAGAGTGGAGTCGCAGAAGGAAGAGAGGTAGTGTTTCTGAGCACAGAGTGCCTTCTTCTGTGTATGAAAGGGATGGCCTTTATGGGGATCAAATACACAAACTTGGTTACCACCAAAATTTAATGAACATGAAAATGATGGAGCAGACCAAAAAGGAGCAAAAGAAAACAACCCATTTTGATCCCACACCAAAGCTCCACGAGGAGATCGTGAAGACCCCACTACACACACAAACACAAATGTGCAGGCTTCCAGGATACTTGATTAGAAACTCCTGGTCTGGGGAAGTCAGCTGCCCAGAGAGAAGCCAGACCTGACAAACATTTCCTGAGAACTAAGGAGACATCTTCACTCTGCTCAGCCATATCACCTGGAGGTGTGTTCTCACACCACACAAGGTGGGAGGGAGGAAACCTTAAGTTTCACCTTTCTTGAACACTATGCTTCTGCACAGCTGTACTTTGTAACCAGGGCATAGACTTCTGGTCGTCCACCCAAGATCCACCCCCATTGCTCTTATCTAAAGAGCTCGGATTTTAGTTAAAGGCAACAACTATATCATTAAAGAACCCTACAGAGGACAGTGGCTATTGACATAGTTTTAGCCTGTGTTTCTGGCTGTGGAGAAGCTCTTTAGAAAGATGTGGATTCAGACTGGCACGTTCTGCTTTTCCTCCTGGCTTCCTTCTCCTTGTGGGGAGCCATGGAGACCATATCAGAACCTGGAAAAACCATCACTGCCTGGTATTGTGACATGAGAAACCACAAGACCCCTAATTGGTTCAAGTCCCTGCTTAGTAACTTCCTACTTCATTGAAATAACAATCCATCCTGATTCTCAACTGAGAGTAAGATTTCTTCCTATAGTAAAACAATTTTGTCTAAAGAGTCTGGATCTATGCAATAAATTCCAGTAACTTTGGAGCATTAATGCCAGCAAAGCAAAGGTTGAGTGTTGAGTGTAGAGATTATTCGCTTGGAACCATCTGCTTATTCTGGATCTGTGAGACAGGCCAAGAACAGCAGAGGTGAGCAGGGTCCTTAGCCAAAGAACCTGCTGTTGCAAATCACAGGAGGGATTTTTAGCTTGATCCAGGAGGAGCTTTTCCCCTGTTTGTCGCATTATAATTTCTTTCCAAACATAGGGTGTCTTTCTCGTTTCCCAGCTTCCTATTTGGTAAAATGCTTACTACTCAGACAACTAGACTAGCTTTTAATCTGAGTCCTTATTTATTTATGTAAACAAAATAACAATTGGATATTTGAAGAATTTGTATAACTGATACAAGCAAAAAACAAAACAAACAAAAACCCAGTAGTACATCTACCACTTAAATTTCCCTTGTATGTAATACAGATACCTGACTAATTCTAAAGATCTTAGAGCTTTAATTGCAGACTCTGTTTAGATAAGTGCAAATACCACAGGCTATCTGCAAGTTATTTTGAAAGTACGGAACTCTGCAGATACTTTCTACATTCTGCATTAGTATAACTAGAATTCTAAAAGTCTCTAAATCATGACTTGTGGGGGAGGGGGGAGGACATTTCCCACTATCCTTAAATGGCTTTACCATTCACAATGCTCAAAATTCTCATCATTTATAATTGAATTCTAGCACACTTAGTCTGAAACTAGGCAGAATTGGGAACATAGAATGTCACATTAAAAATAGGGTGCTGCATGTTTTTTGCATACCTTGTTCCAAGTTTCCACCTCTGCAATGAACCAAAAACAAATCCTTTCCTCCCCAGAAGCCCGTGCACAGGGAGAACTCTGGGCAAATCCCCCATGCTGTAGGACTGCACCAGATGGCATCAGGCCCACAGCCACGCCTGTGCCCTGCAATTGACATACAGGCATGGGGAACTACTTTATCAGACATTTTAAATTTTGCAAATGGGAATGTGACATCATTCTCATTCAACTTAAAATGATCTTCTCTAGTCAGAATTGTAAATTCATTGTGATTACAAGTTTGGAAATTAGCAAACAACCAAGATTGTCCTAATAATATGTAAAGTCATCTTAAACAACTAAAATTTAGACCTAATTACTAAATAGCAAATTTGTCTTCTAACCTTTGTGAAGTCTTTTTGTTGAAAATGAAACAATAATATTGCATAATAAAATTACACTTAAAAAATGAAGTTATTTTAAATGTTCCTGACTTACCAAATGCTTTAGTGCTAATTCATATTTACCTCATCTTTCAAAATATTATTGGCCAAGCATGGTGGTACATCCTCATCAGGAGGATGAACCAGGCAGCTTTTGTGTTCCAGGGGCAGCCTGGACTTTATAGTGAGACCCTATCTCATTCATACACATAGTAGAACTCAGGGTTATTAGGACAAGGGTGTGGTCGCTGAATTGAGTAATCCATACATGCAGAAGTATTGTGGATGCCAGCACATTAGATCTAGTTCAAATGTTGTTTTTTTGAGCCAAGCATAGTGGCACATGCCTGTAATACCAGAATTGGGAGTCAGGGGCAGAATGACAAGTTCAAGGTCAATCTGGCCTCCAAAGCAAGTCCAGGCCAGCTCAGGGTTACACATCAAGACTCTGACTCAAGAAAACAAATGAACAAAAAGTATCTCTACTTTGGGAGATCAATTTTATGCTAGGTCTTGGAAAATGGTGATTGGACAAAAGAATTAGAAAAGGCAATTCTTCTACAGATGTTGAATTTTCAAAGGCAGAATTTCTAACTAGAGGGCAGGGCAGAAGATGCCACCAACACATTCTGAGGGCAGATGTGAGGAATATTAACTCCTGTTTTAGAAATAAGTTCCAGGTAAAAGTCAGGTAAGAAGAATAAATATCCTGGGCAGGGCTATATAAATGACTTAGTGCAGTGGTAATAGAAAGGAATCCACTCAGCCGGGTGGCAATGGCACACGCCTTTAATCCCAGCACTTGGGAGGCAGAGGCAGGTGGATCTCTGTGAGTTCAAGGCTAGCCTGGTCTACAAAGCAAGTTCCAGGACAAGTTTTCTATTCTCTCCAGTCAGTGAAAAGTTGCAGTGGATTACATTCCTGGACCTCAGAACTGTCAGCAGGGTGAAAATACAAAATCAAGAAGCCAAACTAGTGGTTAAAACAATTTATATTCTGATTATTTACAAAGTATGAAATGATCATTTTCTGTCCTTATAAACAACCATAATTGCTCATTAGTCACTCCCACATTCATTGTCCATGTTCAGTTTAACCATGCAGCCCTGTAACAAAACATCTCTGCATAGATGTCAGCTAATTAGAGGACTATTGTTCAAATCACAATGCAGATTTATGACTGCTAAGTTTGGAATTCAGGCTGGAAATGGAAATCAAGCCTCACTATCCCTCTGATAAAGATGTGATAAGGAGACAAGAATTTACCCAAGAAATAACAGCTAAAATAAACCATTGTCTTCATTTAAAACTAGTTTTATTGTGTCAGAATGACAGAATATGTAGGAAATCAACTTATTGTCTCCAGCCAAAATCATTTCTGGTAGTTACCCACTTAGACAGGGCTGTTTTCACTTTCCTTTAAATTATCAACTGTCCTCTTCTGCGTAGTTTCTGTATTATCAGCCTAGGCAAAATTTGATGTTGTGGGTTTTAACTCTCCATAAACTATGTGCTTGAGTGAGTGTGTGTGTGTGTGTGTGTGTGTGTGTGTGTGTGTGTGTGTAAAATTAGTGTTTCCATGGCATAGTGTGTCCCATTCTGAGAAGATTAACCCCAAACGTTCCCGACTGAAGACAAATTATATTTGCACCTCTGTACTATTTTCAAAAAAGAGGGGAGTCGTTAGTAAATTTGCAAATGTTCCTGGCTTCTTTTTCTAACTCCCACAAGCCCCAATCTCCTCTTTGACTTTTGCAAAGGTTCAGACATATCCTTCCTTGGCTTCTTGGTTCTGGAGGAAGCTCTCCAATTCAGAGCAGAAAACCCTCACCTTCCAGGCACCTGTTTCTTGCATCCTGATACTCCTCTTTGATAGGCCCTGGATCTTCAGACACTCAGCCAGAGTGAGAGGCCCCAACGTACCTTTTGCAAGAAGAATTCTGCCTCCCACTGTCCAGCTTTGCGGGGGTTCCCAGGCTGTGATCGGAGTTTGGTCCTGGGTGCCACCAGTCAAAGGCACCAGCCTGGGTCCAGATGACGTAGATCTAGGAAAAGCAATCAGATATGATGAATGACATTATGTCTCAAACTAACATTGACCTTGTTTAGAGTGCACAGGTGGATTTTACTCTTGATGATCAGCCTTTCCCAAGATGTCTGATACATTAACCACAAACAGGCCTCTCTCTCTTCCTTTCTGCTAGCCTGTCCTCCATCCAAAGGTTATTTTCCAGGGAATCATTCTCATAATCGCCCTCTGCTGTCCCAGGATCTAAACCCACCTTTGACAAGCCCGCAGACTAGACTAGGAATAGCAATCAAAAGTAGGAGGAAATCCACCTCCCCGCCCCCAAACAGGTCACTGAATCATTTCTCCTGGGCACCACCATTGAAACTGCCCTCAAAGCAAAGCTCACGCTCTTCAGTAATTTAGATAATTTCGTTGGAAGTGACTGAACTGAGTTGACTGAATAATAGAATTTTCCACCCTTAGATTCAAATGCAGTTGGTCTGCGAGGAAGAGTTCGCTGGTGTGCATACCATTCTCGCTCCCAAACTGACCTCTGTGGGTCTCCCCTCCCAGGATCAGGCTTGCTCTAGAAGAACTTGGCTCCGGGGTCAGACTCTTGTTCCCACGGTCCCCTGCCCTGAGTGGGTCCGGAGACCGAGGAGGAGCAGAGAGTGTGTCCCCCTGCCGCCGCTCCCGAGGTGTGTACCTGGATCCCCGCGGAACTGAGACCAGCTCAGCGCTGGCTCACACTGCTTGCTCGTTATTGAAACCCCACGGCTCCCGGTGCAGTGACAGGCGCCCGGGCTGCAGCGTCCCGGCCGTGTTGGCCACCGAGTTCTTCAGCTGCTTGATGACCACGAAGAGCAGGAGAAACAACAGGAAAAGCAGGAAGAAGAAGAGCGCCAGGTAGAGCAGCAGATTCAGCTCCCACTCCATTCTGGGCGCTGCCCGGGAGGTGCGCGCTGCTGCGTTTCGTCTGGAAAGGCTCGGCGAGCTCGCCCCCGGGTCACCAGCTCCGCTGCGGTCCGCCTGGCCTCCGCGGCTCCCCAGGAGTGCCGGGACCCTTGGAGCAGATCTGCGAGCGCCGCGGATCTTCTTCTGCGTGGAGATACCAGCTAGCTTCTCCAGAGCGAACTTCAGCGGGTGGAGACACGAGAAACCGCCCAGTGTCCCCGGGTGCCTGTAGCTGGCTCCCTGCAGGTGTTCTCAAGACTCCCATTGGGGACAGCCAGTGGAGCCCCTGTCCCCTCCCTTCATAATTAATGTCCTTCATAGTGTGTACCACTCGCACCCTCTCAAAAGAGATACACAAAATTAAAGGTGGCTGACAGTGCCATGGGAAGGTTGGGAGATACTCTTTGCTGTGAGGTGAACTATGGATGCATCCACAGTTCTACTTCAAGCTGCCTTGCCCGTTAGAATTTCAGAGGCCATGCAAGACTGTATTTTTCTCCTCCATGCTATATAGGTCTTTACAGAAACACTAACAGTAAAATGCATTTCAAATGTCGTGTTTTACAAAAGCTTTCTGTTGTTGGCTTGAAATTCAATTTCTTTTGGTGAAAAGAGAAACAAAAAGTCTTCAAGGTGCTCTGTGAGACCCCACCCCAACATCTATGCGTTTGGAAGAACCAGTACCCTAGATGGTGACGCTCTGACAGAAACGAAGTGCCTTGTTACTGAGTGTGCCCGTCAGTTTTTGGTCCGAGTCACAGGATGCGTAAGAGAAATCACTTTAAGGAGGACAGGGTTATTCAGCGTCATCATTTCAGGAGTTTGGGTCCTGGGCAGCTGGGTCCATTGTTTTTAGGCCTGTGAAAAATGGAAGCACCATGCAAGGGCCCCAGGACAAGCTGCTCCATCAGACAGCCAAGGGAAAAGAAGAAGTGGCAGGGTCCAGGGACAACACATACTCTTCAAAACCAGGCCCCGTGGTTTAGTGTTTCTAACCAAATCTACTTCCTGAGAGCTCATTCTGGCCTGAATTTATCAATGGATTCATCCATCCATCGATGAAGTTTGTGTCCTCATGATCCAGTCACCTCTCAATTGCCACTACCAGCTGAGGACCACTCCCTCAGCACAGGACAATTTTGAAGGACACTTTACACCTAAATCATAATATTGTGCAACTAGGTACCCCAAAACTCAGTGGCTGAAAACAGCAAGAATGTTGGTAATTTCTCCAGTCATCTGTGGGTCAAGAATTTAAGAGTATTTTAGTCAGGTGTGGTGGCTGGCACACACCTATAATCCCAGCACTTGGGGGTCTGAGGCAGGAGGAGCATGAGTTTGAGTTTAGCTGGAACTACAAAGCAAGTTTAAGGCCAACTTGACCTACAGTGAAATCCACCCCCGTGTGTGTGTGTGTGTGTGTGTGTGTGTGTGTGTGTGTGTGTGTGTGTGTTACTTAATCTGGGTGATTCTAGCTTGGAACTTCTCAAATGCTGTGTCATTTGAGGACTGACCTGCAGCCCAGGTTCCCCTCATAGGACAGATAACTCACAGCCCCAGGGAGTAGTGCTGAAACCTCAGTCCCTTCAAAACGGGCTTCTCCACAGGCCTCCGTAGCCATGTGTCTGGTACAACAGGTGAGGTAACAGAGCTAGGCAGAGGCTTCGGGGCCACTGCATATTAGCTGCAGAAGTCACATGCCATCATGTCTGCAAAGTCCTAATGGTTAAACAGCTCAGATCCCCAGGATCCAGGGACAGGAACATCAGAGCTTCCTGGAGGCCTTCAAATCTGGCTGTCACCAAAGTTTGCCCAGGTCATCTCCTGGGCCTCCAGCTTTATTTCATTCTTTATTTGTAAAGATACGAGAGCTGCCAAGCCTGAGACTGAGAGGTGAGGCCTGACAAACACATACCAAATTATGTGATGGGTTGAGCACAGTATGTGACCGTTTCAATGACGTCAAAGGTCACACAGACAGGAGGGCAGGAGTAAACTGAAGGTCAGAGGACTCAGTTCTAGTCCTAGCTCTACCTGGCCATGGTTAATGCTTCCCTGGTCTCTCTGATCCCTTTGCTTACCTTGCCCTTGGATATGCTATGAGGATCAAAATGATTGGGATGTTAACAATTTACTTTCTATATATAATGTCAGGTACCAATACTCCATTTTTTAGGATCTCCAATATTACAGGCTATTGTTAAAATTTTACAAGTCTTTGCTTCAAGCATCTTAGTGGGTACAGAGTTAATCAACAAATAGGTAGGTAGGTAGATCAATAGACAGACAGACAGACGACAGACAGATAGATGATACATAATTGTGATCGACCACTATCTCTGTCTCTTTGTTTCACTATCTGTCTCTCTTTCCCTTTGTGTATACATGTGTATTTATATCGACCTACTTCATAACAGGGCTATGTTGGCACTGGCTCCTAGGAATTATTGTTAAATGTTTCAAGAAAATTACTAAAATACAACTATTATTAGAAATTACCTCATATAAATTAATAATGTTAACAACAGATGAATACATACTCAAGCCTCATCCTCCCATTGATTTTTCCATATATCTCCATCATCAATGCATTTATGATGTGTCTGTTGCTGCTGTCAGATGGGCAAATACATGCTCCTGCTTGTTTCTTCCTAACTATGTTTGCTCAATGAAGGTATTGTCTTAGTTGGGGTTTCTATTGCTGTGATGAAACACCGTGACCAAAAGTAACTTGAGTAAGAAAGGGTTTATTTGGCTTATACTACCATATCACTGTTTATCACCGGAGGAAGTCAGGACAGGAATTCAAACAGGGCAGAGACAGAGTCTGCCCCCAGGAAATGGACCAATGCTACAAATCAGGACCAGGGCCAGTTGTTAGTGTTATCTAATCAACCACTGTCACAAGGCCACTAAGGAGTCTGAATTCTTATCCACATTTAAAGAGTTCTGACTTCCCAGAATCCCAGCTGGGAAGCACCACATGTTCCTCTGAGTAGATTTCTCTGTTTTACCTAATCTTGGCAAGATAACAGATCCCCAAACCATGCTTCCGTTGCTTCGTCCTGTTATGGAAACCTGGGTAGCAGATATAGTTTCTACCTAACTCTGAAACAGTGCAGAGAAGGGCATGAAGAGTCATGCTAGAAACACAACTAAATATACTTCACGCCAGACGCAAACTTGGAAATGGACAGACTGGGGACAATGACTGGAGAGGTTCATATGTCCACTCTGAGGTGCACTGAGAGTAAGAAGAGTCCAGGGTCAGGACTTGGTTCCTTCGGCCCACTTCCACAGCAGCCTTGACTCCTGACTCCAGATTTTTTTGATAGAAAAATCATATGCCAGCTAGGTTTCTGTCTTAGGGTTTGTATTGCTGTGAAGAGACACCATGACCATGGCAACACTTATAAAGAAAACATTTAATTGGGATGGCTTGCTTATAGTTTCAGAGGTTTAGTCCATTGTCATCATGACTGGGAAGCGTCAGTGTGCAGGCAGACAAGGTGCTGGAGCTGAGAGTGCTACATCTTACAGGCAGCAGGAAGTCGATTGAGATGGGGTATCTTGATCATAGGAAACCTCAGAGCCCACCCCAGCAGTGACACACTTCCTCCAACAAGGTCACACCTCCTAATAGTGCAGATTATGGGCGCCAATTACATTCAAACTACCACAATATCTAATGGCTTAAAAAATGAAATTGAAGAATGGAAAGAGATTCCATGACCTGATTATTTATTCATGTTTCCTTGGATGTAGTTAACCTCTTTAGGTTGGCGTTGGTTTAGCACCTTCTGTTAGACTGTATTTGTAGGTATATAGATAGATATTGCTTAAATTAGTTTTATCATGGAATGTCTTATTTTCTCCATGTATAGTAATTGAAGGTTTTGTAGGGTATAGTAGTCTGGGTGGGCATCTGTGTTCCCTTAGAGTCTGCAGCACATCTGTCCAGGTCCTTCTGGCTTTTAGAGTCTCCATTGAGAAGTTAGGCATTATTCTAATAGGTCCGCCTTTATATGTTACTTGTCCTTTTCCCTTGCAGCTTTCAGTATTCTTTCTTTGTTCTGTGCATTTTGTGTTTTGATTATTATGTGTGGTTGATATATTGTGCACCCCAATAAACTTATCTGGGGGTCAGAGAACAGAACAGTCACTATATTAAACATAGGTTTAGGCAGTGGTAGCACACGCCTTTAATCCTAGTATTCAGGAGGCAGAGATCCATCTGGATCTCTGTGAGCTCAAGGCCACACTGCGAACAGAGGCAGGTGTGGTGGCACATGACTTTAAGACTTGAGATCTCATGCCTTGCTTAGGAAAGACACACACCTTTAGTCCCAGGAAGTGACGGTAGGAAGCAGGAAGGTATACAAGGTGTGAGGACCAGGAACTAGAGGCTTTTTAACCTTTTAGGCTTTTAAGCAGCAGTTCAGCTGAGATCCATTCAGGTGAGGACTCAGAGGTTTCCAGTTTGAGGAAACAAAATCAGCTGAGAAGTTGGCAAGGTGAGGTTGGATATGACTTGTTCTGTTACTCTGATCCTCGGGGTGTGGAGGTAGGGTGGGAGGACCAAGAATAATTCTGGAAAGGCCAGAATGGAGAGCAGGAAGGAGAGTGAAAATCACTTACCAGCATCCCAACCCAGTGTGGCCACTGGGGGTCCCTGGTAGAGAGTGTTTCTGGGATCAGCAGCTGACCCAAAGGAATGCTGATGAGCTAGAATGGAAGGCAGAAAGAGCTAAGGGGACCCTGGGTCTGCTCTAAGAGCTGGAGTCCCCAGGACTGGAGGTAGAGGAGGATGGGATGCCGCCAGAGGCAGGTTGCAGTAGAACAAATAAGAAGTCTGGCAAGACCAGGCTGAAAGTGCAGGGGACCCTTCCTTGGAGACCTTGAAGGCTGAGGTGGATGTGGTGATGCACACTTGTGATCCCAGAATTTGAGAGGTTGGGGCAGGAGGCTCAGGAATTCAAAGCCACCTAGATTGCATGAGACTCTGCCTCAGGGAAAAAAAAATCTTGAAGGTCAAAACTTCAAGTGAGTCAGTATCCTCCTGAAGAATGTTCTGGAAAGAGGCTGAAGGATAAAGGTTTTAAGCTGCCATGCTCAGATTCACTTCTACTTAGATTACCCATTATCTCAGCAGCTTAAATGAATTTATAAATATTAATAAATACTTTATCCACTCTCAACAGACTTTGCATTTAAGCTAACTTTATTGCCACAAGAATAGCATTACGTAGCCAGGCAGTGGTGGTGCATGCCTTTAATCCCAGCACTCGGGAGGCAGAGGCAGGCGGATCTCTGTGAGTTCGAGGCCAGCCTGGTCTACAAAGCGAGTTCCAGGAAAGGCGCAAAGCTACACAGAGAAACCCTGTCTTGTGGGGGGGGGGAGAATAGCATTGTGTTTATCCCATACTCCCAGTATGTTTAGCTGTCATAGTATTTTATACTCTTAAGTCTCAAACCCTGGGCCAAGTGGCTGAGATGCCCATTTAACCTAGCAAAGTGGACCTAGCTGCCAGGTTCTCCCAGCATCCCTCAGTCCTTACTTGTTACAGGGTATGGCTGGCATACCCTGTCCTCCACCCTAAACTTCTCCAGCCCAGAGGCTGGGCTGCCCTTCCCCCAGAGGTTCTTCCCTATATAATCCAGCCATTTTGGTTACCCACTCTTTTGTTCCTTTGCCCTCCTGGCTGCTGCACCTCTTTCCCCTGTCTTCCCCTCCCCTCTTCCCACATGACCCACCTCAGTCTGGTCATGTCCACTCTGGACTCTCCCAGATGTCCCAGCCTCTGGCTGTGCTCTCCCACGTTATCTACGATAAACTTTCTCCTCCAGCACACCTAGGAGCACTCATGTCCTTCCTTCTTATTTCTTCTTTACATTCATATACCCTAAGACCATCTGAATTTTGGGTTCCGTGATATAAATGGCCCAGAGGAACAAATCTTTCTCCTCCTAAGTATGCATATTAATGGAAATCCGTGGAAAGTAACCTAAGTATTTTAAAGATTAAAGCTGTGCATGTTCCTCGGCTACAAAGAGCTCTTGCAATGCACAGGTGGGAATGCTGGAATCCACGCCACCACCCACAATGTGGACTATGCACACACACACACACACACACACACACACACACACACACACCACTAACACAGCCTGCCTTGTTCCCAACTCCATCAGGAATTGTGCATTTTCAAGCATTTTGTCTCCTCCCCATAGGTCTCAGAACAGCTGAATGCCGCTCCAGACCCCACAATCCCGGCCTCTGACATCTGTGGTACATAGTTAAGAGCTATTTGACTGCCTGGTTCCTTCCCACCCTCACATGACATGGAGGGTATCCTTTGTCATAGTAGGCACCACGGACATTTACCAAGAGCGGAGGCACAAAAGCTTGTCTTGTAATTGTGCTGCAGAAACAAGGGCACCTGGAATAGCATGTGGTCAGTTTTCAGTCTCTAAGCTTTCCTGTCGGGGCTCTTACAGGATGGAGGCAGCTTTGTAGAGGAAGTCTGGGGGTGGGGGAGTACAAGGCTTCCAGAACCTTTATAAAGCTGGCTCAGTTGGATCTGAAAGGAACCCAAGAGAAACCAAAGAAACAATTCTGTCGCATGCTATGGTCTTGAGAAGTGGTTTGGCCATGATTGACAGGACTAGATTCTTCTGCACCTTTTCCCAGGTGCTGTGGGCCATGAGAACTGAGTTAGTAGATGTAGGGAGCTCTGATTAGATAAGGCAGCTTTCAAAGCACTTCATTATGTTCTGGAGATAGGATCCATACTCTGCTTCATTCACCAATACAGCACCATGTCCATTCATTCCTAAGTGGTACAAACTAGAATCTCCTGAAACTGTCCTTATTCGCTGTTGTCATGCACCAGATGAGTATTAGAAAGGCTATGAGACTATCACAGCTGAGGGAGAGTAGAAAGGTCAATCCTTCTACTTGAAGATTTTGTGTAAAGTTAACTGACAGCAGCAGCCATACCTTATTCCTTCTCCTCTTCCCCGACTCCATCCCATGGGAATAGCCGAAGTGGTTATGCAATGCTTTTACAATGAGATTCTCTTCAGTAAATAAGACATCTGTGATGAGCTTCTGAAGTCTCATGGTGGGGGCAGTCCAAAACAGCTTGACCACACAGCTGCCATGACAGACTTAGAGGCCCAGACACAGCTTCTGGCAGGCAACACCTGGACCCAGGAAAAGGAAATACCTGACATCCCAAACATTCCCTATACTCTAGACAAATGTCCATCAATCGGGGTCCTGAACCCTGGAAATCCCCTCACACCAACCTCTGCTATGATAAAAACCCCCACCCCACCTGGGCTTGGGGCTCTCTGCTCTCACTGCTTCATCGGACAGAGTCCAAGCTCTGAGCTTGAAAATAAATTTCCTTTTACATACAGGATTCGGTCTCTGTGGGGGTCTTTTGGGGGTCCTTGTGATCTGGGCATAACAGTCACCGTCTAGGGATATCAATGAGGAGGGAGAGAAGGGAGGACAGGAAAGAAGCAAGGACACCTGGGAAGAGAGTTCTGTGAGGGGTCTGTCTTAGTCAGGGTTATCATTGCTGTGATGAAACAACATGACCAAAATCAAGCTGGGGGGAGAGGGAAGGGAAGGAGTTTATTGGGCTTATATTTCCACATCATAGTCCTTTATTGAAGGAAGTCAAGACAGGAACTTACACAGGGCAGGAACCTGGAGGCAGGAGCTGATGCAGAGGCCATGAAGGAGTGCTGCTTACTCACTTGTTCATAACGACTTACTCAGCTTGATTTTTTATAGAACCCAGGACCACTAGCCCAGGGATGGCACCACCCACAATGGACTGGGCCCTCCCCCATCAATCACTAATTAAGAAAATGCCCTACAGGGTTGCCTGTCTCCAGCTCTATCTTATGGAGGCATTTTCCCATCTGAGGCTCCCTCTTCTCAGATGACTCAGGCTGACATAAAACTAGCCAGCTCAGGGTCTGTAGGATGATCCCAAATTTACCACTTAGAATACTTCTGTAAAAACCATTTTAGATTCTCTTCTCGGCTTAGAATGTCTTAAACACAACAGATGATGTATCAAATCTATCCCATTCCTGAAGAAAAATATTGAGTGGCAGATTGTAATCATGGCCAAGCAGTATTTCTTTAGAGTCTTTCCTGTAAGTTAGTCACGAACATTGGAGTCAATCCGACTGTGGTTAACCTGAGACATGGATCAATACTGTCGTGTAGCAAAAGAAAGTGTCTTAGCGTTATTGGGAGACAGAGCTTTGTTAAACTCAGTTTTAAAAGCGGTGTTCGAGACTGCTGACACTAACAAGGTCTACAAACTTTGTAGGAGCTGATAGCATTGGGATCGGCATACCCACGGGAGCAGGTGCAACAGCTAAAACAGGCTGCTCCAAGAGGAAAAGGAATGGAAAGGAAAGGACACTTTGTTGGTGAATCATCAGCTTGTCAGATCTGGCGACTCTGACAGCTACAGCCCGAGCTCTCACATCTGGTGCTCCAAGCTGTTGTTCACACATCCTCAGTGAACACGAAGACATCCAGACTTGGATCCCGGCCCTGGCCCCCAGCGGTCTCCTTTCCTATGGTACAAAATGCTGTGCTGGGTATTTTAAGTGCTGCTGTTACCTTGGGTGTCTATCCTGCCTGCTGGGTCCCCAGGACACTTTTGGTTACCCACCAAGACCCAAAGCTTTCTTTCTTCCTTAATCAGAATTCTGACTTTATTCTGGAATCTCCCTCTTCCCCTATGGCACGGATAAAACTGTTTCAGAGAAGTGGGTCCTGAATGGTCTAAAAATGCACACAGAGAATAGAATGGTTTCTTATTTTTGGTCTACAAGAGAGCCTGTGGCCTACATTGACTTAATATATGAGACAACCTTCCCCCAAAACAGAACAAAGCTTCTGTAGCCATCAAATGGTTACAAGGCTGTTAAGTGGGGAGAGATGTAAAACAGTGAAGTCTAGATACACAAAATCACAGCCCAAGGCTGGAGGCACGAAGGACAGATCAGTCTACAGAGTCTGCTATCACTGTATTGGGAAGGCCACCAAAGCTGTGCCCTGGGCGGGAGGAGCAATCAATCTCTCTGTAAGAGACAAGGGCCACAGTTACCAGTCACTTCCCAAGACACCACCAGAAGCCAGATAGCAGAAAGGTTTCCTCCCACCTTTATAGGACAGGAAACTTCATGGGACGCTCCACAGCAGGCAGTCTAGGTGTTCTCTACAGGAGGGAAGAGAGAATGGCCTTAGGTAGGGCAAGAGAGGGTTGCCCAGAAAGCTGATGTGATCCTGTAATTCACATGTTGAAGATTCTCTCTCTTCTCCTCCTCCTCCACTCTTCCAGCCTTTTCTCTTTCCTCCCTCTCTTTCTTTCTCCCTCCCTCCGCCCCACCCCCATATTCAAATTCCTGCTGGCAGCCAGCCTGCATCCTCCAGAACCAGCCACAGGATAAGTTCATTTGATAAACTCAAGGCAAAGCAAACAGAGCCTGCATCCCTGGTGGCATTGTTGGGCTAGCAATCCAACTTGTCCTGAAGGCTTGTTTCTGTCCTATTTTGGACAGAATTCCACTAATTTTAAATTTGGTATTTCTGAGAGTACTTTGCTGATATATTCAAAACCCATCACTTTTCTTATCTGTCAAATGAGGCTAAAATATTTTAAAGACATCTAGTACTTGAATAAGAGAATTGTAACTAAACTAAGTGGGATCATGTGTGAAGCAAGCAAAACACACACACACACACACAGCCCATTGACTCTTCCTCTGGAGTCTCGACAAGTTTGTATTTGATTGTCTGTATTTATGCACACTTCAATCATATGTGCTGTCTTTATTTAACCTCAACACCTAAACAAGATGTCCAGCATTAGAGGTATAGAGGACTTTAAACCTTTTCCCGCTTTCCACAAGTTCAAAAGCCATGGGTTGTAAATTCAGCAATGAAGAGACTGTCCTGTTGTTTTCTTTGGGACCCATAAAGCATGGAAAAAGAAAATGTTCAGGGTACTGATAAACTAATGGCGCTTGACTACCAATACTGTCTTGTGGGTTTCAGTTACTCAATAATGAACAGGAAGCTTTGCAATACCCAAAGGAAATTCATGATCCTTCTCCACTGGCACCCGTCTGTGCTACTTATAGTCAGTCTCTCCATGGGTCATAGGGCTGAGCTGCTGAGCTCAGACCTTCACTATACATCAAGAATTATATGCCGCTGGGTGGTGGTAGCACACGCCTTTAATCCCAGCACTCGGGAGGCAGAGCCAGGCAGTGAGTTC
>CABHPQ010172062.1:9159-37985 GCA_902168405.1 Peromyscus aztecus | reverse complement strand
AAGAAAGAAAGAAAGAAAGAAAGAAAGAAAGAAAGAAAGAAAGAAAAGAAAAGAAAAGAAAAAAGAATTACACTTCCCCACCCTCCCAGCAATACCACAACCATTCCTCTCTTAGGAGAGAGAAGCTCACAGTTTCTAGTTCTTTCTCTTTTCTCCTGTATTTGTCAACTGAAAGGTTGTTTGAAGAGGAAACCAGCCAGACACCAGCTTTGCTGTTTTGCTGATGTCTTGATTCTTTACCAAGTTACTCTCCCTCTGCCGAATTCCCTCAGATTTTCAGGTGTTGGAGAAAAAGTGGATGAAAACTTAAGAGGCCAGGGTTCTGGGCAGTCCTTGCTGGCACAGGCCCTGAAATCTGGGCACAGCGGTAACTTCTTTGTGTCCCTGTTCCCTAAATTAGGGGCATACACACAATTATCCCCATACCCTTCTGTTCTTTCTGCCAAAACCAGGGATGGTGGAAGGGGGAGATTCCCCGGGTGGATTCCTCCCCAGCTGCGGTGATGACAGGCAAGGCTTGGAACCCTTCTTTCTGGAGAGCACTTTGCTCTTGGAAGGCCCTTGACCCACAACAAAAGACGCCTACTGCCCTCCCCAGCCAGCACATTACTCTTTTCACTTTTCAGCAGTCATTCAGTGTAATGAGCAGGTTGGTTGTTTCTAAATAGCCACTGCAAAACCATGAAGCAAGTCTGAGCACAGCATGGCAGTCCCCAGAGAAAATCAAAGGCACCCGGGCACACGCTCTTCTTTTAACTCTTTTCTTCCCTGGTAAAATCATCACACCTTCCTCCTGTGTTATGTAGAAAACCTGGGGAGCAGCCTGAGCTAGCTGCTAGCTGGAGGTGTTTCAGATTCTCTTTGAAATCAAATGGACTCTGCCTACAGGAAGTCTCCTACTAGCTGTTTACAACTGACCTCTTCAAATTCCTTGCTCAAGCCCAAAGCATGTCCTACTTGGAAAGGGTGTGAGAAAGATAGCCATGTTGATGAGATACCCCAGCTGGCTGCTGTGAGCAGCATCGCTTGCACGTGTTTCATTGTTGTTTGTTTGTTTGGGAGTGTATGCTGTCTTGTTTTCTATCTTTGATTTCTCTCCCTTTATTCTCTTTGTTTCATACATTTACATAACGAATTTTAGTCAGTTTCATGCCCATTCCCCTTTCTCACCCCACCTCCACAAAAACCCTTCTTCCCCCTCCTACTTTCATGTCTTTTTGTTTGTTTTTTCCTGTGTATGACCCACTGAGTGGCTTGTACAGTGTGATTATGAGGTTATCTACTGACTATGAGCATCTTATCAATGGCTACACCCCTGAAGAATGGCCTTCCTTTTCCCAGGAATTATTAAGTAATAGTCCCTGTGTGAGTCATGGGGCCTCATGGGGCCCTCCCTAGTAGTTGTAGATCTTGGCCCTCCAAGCAATTCCTTTGGCTTTCTTCATCAGATCTGCTGTCCCTGCTTGCAAGGTGCCCATCACCATCAGGCTTGCTGACTTTAGAAACACTGAATAATACTAGAAGAACATTTTGTTACCAAGCAGTTGGCAACCTATGGTTTGTGTCTTCTTTTATATCACAATAATCTTTTCACAAAAGAATTTGAAACTGGTGTACTTGATAGGTCATCCACAAACCTGCATTTCTAATGAAATTCACAAATTCATGCTACCAAGGGAAAGTAATACCTGTTCTTAGCTTGAACACAAACAGAATGTTAATAAAAGAATGGTTATTTTTTTTCTGATGTTCTGTAACTATTGATAATATTTGTAAAAATTAGCTCACTCACAATGGCAGTATACCTGAAACTATTCTTCACACTGATTTTTTAATAATGTGAAATTAAGTTGTGAGATAAGTTTTCCAATAATGTTGCTTATACTCTCCAGTTATGAAATTTATATAAAAAATAAAACAATTGTATGTTTTTAGTGAATTATTAGTGCAGGTAATCTTTTTTCCAGAGGCTTTCTAATGGAAACATGAAATTTCTTTAAACTTATCACTGTAGATACAACTTTGTCAGAATGTAATATTTGTTACCCTAGAATATCAAGCATTTTCAAAAAGCATGTAACTTTAGACACTGCTCCCTATTACAATATGGTGATTATGTGTCTGAGCTCTGGAAACTTTGGCTTCATCCTAATAGGCAGGGGCCCCAACTCTCTTGACTCAGTTGCTGCCTTGTCTGCAAAACAGACAAGGCATAGATCAATCTTTGCTCCTTTTAAGTCTCAGGTATTTATCAGTGACAAAAAACTGAGATAGCAACTTACAAAGAAGGTTTTATTTTGGCTCATGGCTTTGTTGTGGTTAGCCCGTGGTTACTGGCCCCATTGCTTTGGGGCCTGTGGTGTGTCGTGGTGAGGCATTGACAGTGGAGCAAAGCTCTCATAACACAGATGGAGTGTAAAGACACAAGAAGGGACCAGGAGCCTCAGTCTGCTTCAAGAGCATGTCCTCAAAGACAACCCTCCTCTGAGTCCTACCTTCCAACAGTGCCAAGCTAGGGCCATGTAGCAAATGCGTCTCCCCCTGAACATTAGTTACCTAACAATGTACCAGCACCAAACACTGTAACGGTGTTTCTTGTCAATACCAGCTTCAGCAAGCCCCCTTCCAACAAAGTTACCCACCTCCAGGGACCCTGATTTTCACCTACTCAAATAAGAGTTCCTTCCTCTCTCAGATTTGCATAAGTAGGGTCATGAAGCTAAACACCCGTTCTGCGGGCTGAGCTTGAAAGAGTCCCAGTGCCACCTCTTAGGTCCGAGACTTCCTGGAAGTCTTGCTTAATGTTTCCTATTTGTGCCATTTGTGATTGTTCCTTAAGAGTATAGTTTGTGCTATTTTAATCAAATGTAGGTTACCAGCATTTGTAACAGTAAGTCAGTATAACAGAAATTGTTTTGCAGTTATCTTCACAGGATATGATCATAATGAGCTATGATAAAACTAGCTAGTAAGATATTTTCAACATAAGTATATATTAGGATAAAAAATAGGGAAAATGGGGAGAGTAATGGTAGTTGGAATAGAAAAAGAAATAGAAATTTTTTAAAGTTTTGAACAAATAATGGGCTTCAAACAGTGTGAGATGTTATTCACTGAGAAGGGATAAAATCACTTTTTAAAAACATACAATGATTGTTATAGTATATACCCATAATATGAGGACTTGGGAGACTGAGACAGGAAGATTGCACATTTGAGGATATATGGGAGACTGTCTCCACAGCTCCACACTACTCATCACTCTCCCCATCTCTCAAATTAAGAGGCCGCTCAGTCAACATGGAGTCCTTGGTAGAATGAGCATGAATCTGTCAATCTAGTCTGGTTCAGTGTGCTAGTACTTAGTGGCTGTGGGGCGGGGCTCCTCTCTCTGCTCTAAACGTTTTCTGCTTCAGATCCTTGATGGCTGTGTCACTCCCACCTCCTCCAAGCAGTAGCCCAGGAGCCCAAGCCCCTTTCATGCCTGGTTGAGGAAGCCCCTCTGAGCTTCACAGTGTGTGTTAGCATCCTGGCATCTGCTGATGGCTCTGTGTTCCAGCATCCTGTTTTAAAGTCACAGCTGCTCCTTATTTTGAGGAACTTGTTCCACTAGTGTTGGGAGCACATTGCCCATGCAGTGGGCGTAGCCTGTGAGGCCCTAGGCAGCACTCAGACCTGCAGTTATGGAGCAACTGGAAGAGAACAGCTATGTGGTAGAGCGGGAGGCCTGCAAAGAGCTGAGGGCATCCCTCGTGCAGGACTGTTCAACTGCATGGTCCTGGGAGCCTGTTCTCAGGGGGTTCCTTGTCACTAGGCAGCAGTTCACAGGAGCTACTCATGTCCTTCCTGATGGACTCTTGAACAGTGCAGAGATGAGCAGATGTCATTCCTGTCTCCAAGGAGTTCCCTGCCACTATTCAGAGCTGTGCCTTCAGAGTTCCAACATGCTGGGGTCCTGCCAACCTGAGGAAGCACAGGGTAGGAAGGGGAACCTTTCCTCAGGAAAATGGGTGGTCTTTTCAGTTCGACACAGCTCTCAGTTGTCCTTGAGAAGCTTTAAAATTTTGGGAGGACTGGAGATTTTTTGGCTCAGCCATTAAGAGCACTTCCCACTCTTGCAGAGGCCAGTTGTTTATTAGACAGTACTGTGCTGTCACTGAGGCACTGGCATCCCTGCCTCCCTCTCTCGACTGGCTTGGAGTCAGAGGAAGTTCATCTGGGCTTCTTGGGGACTCTATCACTGAGTGTCTGTATGGCCCTGGTCCTGAAGCCATTCTTCTGTGTTCCCTGTCTGTAGCTCACTCACTACAATACAGGTTGTGTCCCACCTCTTTGCTTATTTCTCACTCATGTTCAAAGATGGACTAGTGGTGTTCTCTTTGCCTCTGTTCTCCCATCCACCCACACTTGTTCTCAGCAGCCCAGAAAATCTTGGCACTCCTCACACAGCTACCAACAGATGCTCCTTGCCAAAAGGGCTCTGACATCAGCTCTGCAGCCAATGGCCCCAACTCTCTGCAGCTGTCTCCTGTTTCTTTCTGAGCAACGTGACACCCACATAGAGAGTGGGGTGAGCTTGGCCCCAGGAAGCAACCCCCTGTGTGCCTCTGAGCTCTCTGGCAGCTCTTTAATAGCCAGTGTGCATCACCAAGTGTGAGTAGATGACTGCGCGACTGATCACAGTGCTTCACAGTGTAAGCTAACTAGCCATCACAGTTTGCTGGGTACCTTGGGACAGAATCAAGTCTTCCTAACCAATGCTCTAAGTCTACAGTCAAAGCAGGCTTGTAGAGACTAGGGACAGTTCTCAGTAAAGTGCTCTCTTATGAGCAAAAGGATTGAGCTCAATCTCCAACCCCTACTTAAAAAGTTAGATGTAGAGGTGTGCTTGTGATTCCAGTGCTGGGGCACTGAAGACAGGCAGATTCCTGGAGTTCACTAGTCACCAAGCCTAGCCTAGTCAGTGAATCCCAGGCCAGGAAGAGCCCCTGTCTCAAGGTGAACAACACATGAGGAACAGCACCTGAGGTTGCCTTTGGTCTCCATACAAACATCCATGCATCCTCATATACACAGACACACACATGTACCTTCCTTCCACACAAAGGACATGTAAGCCCAAGAGAAGCAACCACAACGTGAAGCCACCCATCTAAAATTCCCAGGCTGTTGAGTCTACGCAGGTATGAGCCAAATGTTCTAAGTCCCAGTAGGAGCTGCTAAGCAGACCTTGTGTTTCTTCCTGATTTTTATCTACATTGCATACAATACCTCAAATAAACACATCTCACCACTCTGGTGCATTCACTAGTTTGAATTTTATATATAATTCTTCTCAGTGCTTACTGCTATGGAATTATTTAATGAAATGATAATGCACCAGCCTGTATTTCTTTCAGTATAAACCCAAGTGCTTCCATTTAAATAGTGTGTTGTACAGAGGAGCTTGTGAAACACATTTTCAATGGCTAGATGTCTTTGGAGGGTTTGGATTGTGTGAAATTTCTCAGTTCTGAATGATTTCTTCATTAGTCTTAAATCACCAGGGTGGTAATGAGGAGAGTGTGGTGAAGGGGAACTAAGAATTAAACAGTAAAAATCCGTTTCTGGGGGTGTTGCCACTCACCAGAGGGGACACAGAGAATAACAAGTTCATGTGGATAGAGTGAATTAGAAATACCCATGGAACATCTGGAAACATCCAGAGTTCAGCTAAGGGATCAAGTGTATTGTACGGTGATTACTTTGTGGAGGAGAAAAATCCTCAAAGGAAGCAGGAAGGAATGGCCACAAAGGGAGGAAAAAAAGCAAGAGAAACTACAGGTCCCTGGAATCAAGGACAGGAAGTATCTTCCAAGGCAAACGGTATAGAAAAATCAAATAAGAGACTGGGTTCTCGTTAACGTGAGCACCAGGGGTAGGAGTCAATCGGAACTCTGGAAACACACCAGGGACACCAGCATGGGGTATTGATGTTGCTTCAAGATTCCAGATCTGTTTTTTGCTTTTCTCCAAGTGCCCCCACCATTTGTAGCTGTTCTGTGACTCAGCTAAGACCTCTCCACACGCTGAAAGCAGAAAGGGAAAGAGAACAGGGTGCGGAGTGCAACTCACAGTTCTGTGACCAAAGTCACACCCTTCCCATTGGCCCCCAGTCCTGGCTGTTGGCTGGAACTCGCCAGTAGAAGCATTTTAAGCTAAGACATCACCATTTTAAAAATGTTGGTGAGTTCGAGGCCAGCCTGGTCTACAGAGCGAGATCCAGGAAAGGCACAAAGCTACACAGAGAAGCCCTGTCTTGAAAAACCAAAAAAAAAGAAAGAAAGAAAGAAAGAGAGAGAGAGAGAGAGAGAGAGAGAGAGAGAGAGAGAGAGGAAGGAAGGAAGGAAGGAAGGAAGGAAGGAAGGAAGGAAGGAAGGAAGAAAGGAAGAAAGGAAGAAAGGAAGAAAGGAAGAAAGGAAGAAAGGAAGAAAGGAAGAGAAAGAAAGAAAGAAAATGTTGTTAGCGGAGCAGTGGTGGTGCACACCTTTAATCCCCGCACTCAGGAGGAGCTCTGTGAGTTCAAGACCAGGCTGGACTACATAGTGAGTTCCAGGAAAAAAAGCATAAAGCTACACAGAGAAACCCTGTCTCGAAAAACCAAAATAATAAATAAATAAATAAATAAATAAATAAATAAATAAATAAAAATAATAAATGAATAAATAAATAAAAGTAAAAAAAATGTTGTTGCTGTGAACTTCTAACTTGACCAGCTGACATTTTGGAATTTAATCCTTACCTCCTAACAACTGTAATGGTAGGAGGAAACGTTGAGAAGGGAGAGCTCCTCCTTTTAATATTTTACAGTCTTTAGTACTAGCCTTCATGTCAGACCATACCACCTAAACACAAACTACGACAACAACAACAACAACACAGTAAAAGGAAAACACTCGTGGTTTAATTCTTTGCTTTAAATGATCACAAATTACTTGCAAAGGAAACCTGTGTAGTTGCAAAGGCTTCCACATGACTCATTCCCAAAGTCCAGTTCATCACCCTGAGATGGTCAAATGTATAAGAGGTCTAGAAGTCAACGGGTTAGATATGTAACATTTTTACATAAAAATCCTTCTAAACATGTGGTTTAACTAAATAGGATTTGCTAACAGGGCAGAAGAATGTCACGTTGTGACTCATGTCCTACCTACATTTTCCTGTTGGAACTTCTCTACTAACAGATGAGTGAACTAATTTTATGTTGGATCAACTCCACAGTTTGATGGAGTTATAGCTTCGAATGGGCATCAGTTGATTGTTGTATATTTAAATGTTCTTCAGGACTGTGCAATCACCTTGTTCCTTTCAGAAAAAGCTAAAGTTATGAAGAAAATGTCCAGTGACCTCATTACTAATATGTATAAGCCATATTTTATCTGGAGGCAAACAGAAGTCCCCAAAGATCCAGAAGTGTCAAAACTGTAAACTAAAGGGAAAAAGAACTTGCATTGTTTTCAGGCAATATCCTAAACCAGGTTCCTAAACACATAGTCTGCCTGCCCTTAGAACTGGATGAGGTGACCTTCAGAAGCCAGCCTGGGCTCAGTCCAAACAAAATTTGCCAGGTAATCTAATAATGTCCAACTAGCATCAGATTATTTTACAAAGTGAATTTGCAAAGCTGATGTACCACATACAGGGAACCCAAAACTGTAAATTAACTAGTTATTATAAACAATTATTTAATCATCACAAAACATGAAGGTGTTTTACTTTCTAACAATATAATTTTGCAAAGTCAAACATTCAACAAATATTTATGAGGCCTCACTTTGTTTCTTGAGCTGTACCATGGCTCAGTACCCCCTTCTGTGACATGTACCCCTATTAGCAAGAGTCACAGGACAGGGCTTCAGAAGACAGACCGCTTGCATTGAAATCCTGACTATTACTTAAATACGCTCTGTGACTTTGGAAAATCCATTTTGTTTCTTTTCATCTCTGCTCATCTGTAAAATGGAGGGACTCTGCTTAGCTAACAGCCCCTAAGAAGGGCATCCTCAGAAGGGCAAAGAAAGTCATTCAAGAACAAATAGAGGTAGACCCTAAGTACTCAAAGGTAGGAAATTCAAGGACCCTTTTAGAGGGCACAAGCCACTGACATGCTATCATAAGATAATGCTGCTTTGCTTGAAGAATAGTGCTCACATGATCCCACATTATGATCTTGGCTACCCACTGACATTTCACTAAAAGTCAACATCATCTGGTGGTCTCCCATTTCTGCTGAAGTTGCAGCTTCCAAACTCACATCAGCTTCTCTCTTGGCAACTTTAGGAAGAGGTGAAATAAAGTCAGTGTTACATCATTAATTTGTACAGCCAGTTGATGGATGATTTGGTTCAGCACCCTTAGAGGTTAGAAATAGCTGAGTCACTAAGACTGTGTCACAACGTCTTTTATAAGAGTCAACCAAGCTTTAAGACCTCTCTTCCTGTTCCCTATAATGGAGGTCAGTGCTAATCTTCCTTGCCTATGCACTGGGCTGACTTAAACCTTGACATGTTTCTGCATCACTGAGCCCTACTATGTAAGTCATGTACTAAGTGAAAGCAGCAGAACTTGAGTTTGAATAACCTAATGACAGCAGCTGGTTCTCTTTCTAGCTGTGAGATGGCAAAGTAATCAGACGAGGGAAGTTCAAATCTTCATAGTAAAAGATGGTGTCCTAGTTAGGGTTACTATTACTGTGATGACACACTATGACCAAAGCAACTTGGGGAGGAAAGAGTTTATTCAGCTTATGTTTTCACATGATAGTTCATCATCAACAGAAATCAGACAGGAACTCAAACAGGGCAGGAACCTGGAGGCAGGAGCTGATGTAGAAACCACGGAAGGGTGCTGCTTACTGGCTTGCTCCTCATGGCTTGTTCAGCCGGCTTTCTTTCTTTTCTTTTCTTTTTTTTTTTTCTCGGATAAATGCTTGTTTATTGGTATTTATCTATTTGTTTATTCATTTATTTATTTATTTTTAATGCTGAATGCCATTTATTGAAGGAGGGAGGAGGTCTTAAATACAGGCTTACAGCACAATGGGAGAACCCCGGAGGGCAGAAGTTTGCTACCGATGTTTTACAATCTTGCATCTAAGCTGTTAATGCCCAATATGCAGGATACACAGACAAGGAACTTCACTTAAGCATTCAGGAGGGTGGAACCTGGGAGGGAATTAGCATAGGGAGGATATCAAGGTCAAGGTCAGCAAGTAAGGCAACAGTTACCCAAAACGGGGGCCAGGGACCTACATGTCCCCCATTTTACTAAAAAATGAGCTTCTGACTTAGGTTGCGTGGTACGTCAGAAGGTCACCTTACCCGTCATGGAGACGCCTGCCCAGGCCACACAGGTGCTCTGTCTTAGGTTGGTAAGTGCCCCCCAAGTATTACCCGTCTCTGAATACTCATTTTCATACAGGCTCAGTCGTGTGTGAGCTGTAGAGTTATCTGCTGCCAAAGATCTCAAAGTGGCGCTGGGCTTGCAATCTGTGTGTTCGACACAGAAAAGACCAACAGAAGTCCTAACCCACCCATAGCCAGTAGGCTAAGGGCAACTGAGACATTCCATTCCTTAATGAGCCTTACTGCAAATTCGAGTCCTTATAAGATGGTATCCCAAAAGCAAATGGAACTTGAGTTTATAAATTTATAACTTTCAAAGCCAATTGAAATGTATATAACTATTGAATTAAATTTATCATGCCCAATAGAATGAAAGATTAACTAACTGTGGTAGCTACTTTTGCTGCCAGGGTCTCCATTGTGCTAGCTGTAGTAAGCAATTATGAAATGGTAATCCCAGAAACAGTAGCATCAGTGGCCGCCACTGCTATAACAGCAACAATGGCAGCAGTGATGTCAAATTCTCTTCTGGATCGTGTGGGCATCCACTGGCATGGACACAACTCCAGGAACACGAACCGCCAAGGTCCATTTTTCTTGATCTCAGCAGGACTTACACTGCCAGCTCTGCAAAAGAACAACTAAGAACCATAAAGAAAAAAACAGGCAGCTCACAAGGAGCAGAACTAATGGTCTCATAATGTCAGCCTGCTTTCTTATAGAACCCAAGACCAACAGCCCAGGGATGGCACTGCCCACAGTGGGATGAACCCTCCCCCATTGATCAATAATTAAGAAAATGCCCTACATGCTTGCCTACAGTTGGAGCTTGTCTAGGCATTTTCTCAATTGAGGCATCCTCCTCTCTGATGATTCTAGTTCATGTCAAGTCAACACACATAATACTAGCCAGTACAGATGGGAAGTAACCTGGTTTGATAGTAAAGGTGTAGATAACACTCTTGGCAGGAAATAGATCCCTGTTTTTAAGATGGAGCATGAGGTATAGCTATGAATGGAGTCGCTGATGACAAGCCGTATGGATATAAATCATGGTTCTACAATTTATTAGCTTTTCAAATGGGAAAATTATAAGTCCTCTATGTTTTGTAAAGCACATACTTGTAAGACAGGTAGCAAGTGCTGGTTTGTGATAATCAATACAGCACTGGAGGAGATGTTGACCATGAGGAAAGACTGTGGCAGGGAAGAAAGAATATCTAGTCAAGGCCTAATTGCTCTTAACATTAAGCATTTAAAAATAATAATGTTAAATATGCTTTACGATTAAGTTATGACTGAAGGTCACAAAATGTGAAGAATGACTTGGAAACACTTTAAGGAAAGCATTTCTTTTTTTACAATTACCCTGCCCACCACACAGAAATTTCATCCTGCTTTTCTGATTCCACCCAATTCTGGGAGTCTGCAGGCAGCTAACAGTGCCTACTAGGACAGGGAAGGGGTGCTGACATCTGCCATCATTTTGTCCAAAGCAGACTGGGCACCTAGAGCTACATGAGACCAGCTGTGTCTTTCTCCAAGAAATTTAAAACAGAGGTTCTGACCTTTACACTATGTGAGGGAATCGATTGCAGGGGCTGTAACATCCAGACTGCTGAGTCCTGCTCTCAGAGTTTCTGATTCAGTTTTGTCTGGAATGGGATCTGGGGGTTGTATCTTTGCCTAGATCACTGCCTATGCTGCCAAAGAAATGATCACAGCAGGAAGTGGCAGGAGTTTTTTGTTTTGTTTTTGTTTTTGTTTTTTAGATGAATTCTGTTCAGTAGAGGTTCTGGAATTTCTAATTAAGGTCTTGGGATCAGAAATTTAGTTAAAAGGAGCAAAAAACCTTTTTAGCAGGTTGTGTATATTTGAATGGATTGAGGTGATGAGGATAATGTCTAGAGAGACAAATGAACTAGCAGACTATATTTTGTTTTGTTATTATCTGACTCCTTTAGACCCATCATGCATTGTGTGGGCACCACAGTCCCCACACAGTCTTATTGTCCTATATATGACTAGCTTTACTTATTCATAATCTGCCTGGGCCCCAATGCCATTGGTTTTGCAAGCTCTATTCTAGGTATTTCAAAACACACAAACTTTAACATTATTAGACAATAGGCATGGCTTTCCCTTTTGTGCCAAGGAATGAAGTGCTACTAACATAAAGATTTCTTCTCACTCAATACTTTTAGTGAAAGACCCTAACCCTTTAGGATTACACTCCCCAAGCCCCAGGAGAATGAGGAACTAAAAAAACTAGTTCCAAGGGCAACTTGACTCAGCCATTATTCAACCACCCCTGCAACAATGTAACAATGTAAAGAGATTTCTGTTAAGAGATGCGCTCAACTGTGACTGGGATAATTGCAAGTGTTCCAGGAAGGACCACTGTGACCTTTGTGTAAACTCCACGCCCGCCCTGATCCCCCCCCCCTGAGGTTTCGGGGAAAAATGTGCATGTGGACGTGACTGTACCCACCCTGTGATCAGGCCATGATCTTATGAAATTAGCCTCTAGACATAAATCAATCGAAATGAAATTGTATGGGAATTGTAATCTTATGGCTTTTGTGGGTTTTTCCTTTAAAAGTACCCATGTGGCTGCAGTAGGCGCGACTCTTGCTCTTTGGAGCAGAGTAGCCCAACTGTACAGCTGCTGCATCAATAAACCTCTTGCTGTTGCATCAACTGGCCCAGAGTCTGGGTTCTTGGAGCACCCATCCGAGAAGGTAGAACCCTGGGTCTGGGGTCTATCATTAGTTACATAATCTTCCTTAGCAATAAAAAAATCATCAAGTAAATGCTCTTCACAGATACTATATCTCCCATAAGAATGAAAAGTTATGACAAACATAGATATACTCTACTAAGAAAATTAAAGAGATCAAAATTAATTCAGAAATTAACCCATAAACATATTATACTAGTTCAGGGTTTAAAGAGTTGGCAAAAAAAATTACAAAATGTCCAGTTACATTTGAATTTGAGATAAAGTAAAGCATTTTAACCAAGTGAGGGGACCCTGCAGGTGGTCACGGTAGGCAGGGAAATTATCTTGGATGAGGTGAGAATGAAAGCTTGGTTCAGATTGACTTGCCAACCTAGATCAGGACTTGGGGGAACTGATGCCAGGCAGTTTGTTCCCAACAAATTTAAACACAGTATAGTATGGAAAAAAGTTTCCTGGTATAATACAATCTCTGGTGAATAAGGAAGTGTAATTATATTGAAACTCAACTCAGGGTACATGCCATTTTTTCTAAGAAGATGGGTTCTAGAGATAGGCTGCCTCTATTAGCTTAAGGGCCTAGAGAAGGCTCTGGCTTGATCTCAGTCATACAAATAGCATACATTTGGGCTATTAGCCACCTCTGGTCCTGGTTGTGGGAGCTTGGGGGAGCCTCTAGATGTAACCTGTAGATGTAACCAACTGTCTTATTAAATAAGAAACACAAAGCCAATACAAAGATGAAAGCCAAGAGATCAGAGCAATAGCTAAGAGCTAAAAACCTTACCCTTCCTGTTGCTGTTGCTGTACCTCTCCAAAAAAGAGCTACTTCCTGTGTCTGTCTTTTTTTATAGAGTTTCTGTTCTGCCTTCTCACTGGTTGTAAACCCAACCACATGACCTCCTAGTCACTGCCTGTCTGTACAGACCTCCAGGTCTTCTATGGTTGGTATTGAGATTAAAGGCGTGTGTCTCCAATGCTGGCTGTATCCTTGAACACACAGAGATCTACCTAGCTCTGCCTACCAAGTGCTGGGATTAAAGGCATGCACCACCACTGCCCAGCTTTCGCTATGGCTTGCTAATAGCTCTGACCCCTGGGCAACTTTATTTATTAACATACAAATCACATTTCAGCACAAATAGAATACCACCATAGCCGCCTCTGGTCATAGTTGTAGGAGCTTGGTATGGACTGGTGCAACAGATATGACAGAGCAGCAGGCTATGAATCACCTCCAGTTCTCAGCTTTCTGGATGGAAGAACAGGTTTTATGTGCATCTCTTTGAGAGGACAATCCTGCATGCTTAACATTCCTGGTTTTCCCTGGAGATCTGTGGACACAAGAACCTTTGTGCTGTGCTCCCAACAACCAAGTATTGCCTGTATAATATTTGGGACAAATTGGACACATACTACAAAATAATGTGCTTATCTGAAATCCCATTTTAAGTACACATCTTTTATAATATCTAACAATATAAGCTTTCTTCTCATCCTCATAGATGAATCATTTGTATTAGTTGTCCCCTGCCTCTACTTGCCAAGTCTTGTGTGTTGAAGTCCTAACCCCTCATGTGATGGTTTGGGAAGATGATTAGGACATGAGGGAAGAGGCTTCATGAATGGGATTAGCATGTGAGTGACCTGTGAGTTCCCCGTACCTTGTTACGGTTTGAGAACACAGCATGAGCACTATCTGCAGGCCAAGAAACAAGTCCCCAATAGACACAAAGTTGGTTTTGCAATGATCTTGAACCTTCCAGCATTTGGAACTGTGAGGAATAAATTTCTATTGTTTATAAGCCACCTGGCCCATGGCATATTGTCATAGTGGTCTACCAGAAACCAAAGGGTTCATAGCAGCCTAACATTTTAGAGTTCTGGTGGCCAGAAATCTAAAAGGTGTCCATAAGGGAACCTTCTGTTTGGAAATCTTTTTTTTTTTCCCAAAGCTAGCTGGATGGTGCCTTCTTTCTTTTCTGATCTCAGTGTCTCTTGCCACCATGACCTTCCCCTGGTCTCTCTTTCCTTTGCCTCCCTTCCTCTACTCTTAATAGACTTGCTCAGGTAGTACAGGATAATCCACTCATCTCGAAGTTCCAATTAATCACAGCTACAAAATGTAGTGGTAAGTTTCCATGGTCCTGCCCGACTTCACGGTCCTGCAGCTGCTTATAAAATAATCACTCAGAGGCTTAATATTATTTATAAACTGTATGGCCTTATGGTAGACTTCTTGCTCGCTAGCTCTTTCATTAAATTAACCCATTTCTATTAATTTATGTTTTTCCACTTAGCTGTGGCATTACTCATCTGCTGGTATTTTGCTATTTTTCTCGGGCGGTGGCTAGGCATCTCTCCCTACTCTCCTTTCTTCTCTCTGTAGCTCTGCTTGGATTCCTCACCTGCCTCTAAACTGCCTTGCCATGGGCCAAAACAGCTTTATTTATTAGCCAATGGGAGCAACATATATTCACAGCATACAGAAAGACATTCCACCACAACAAAATATTTGCCACATTGAGTGACATATTCACCATTTTCAGAGATCAGAATATAATCTTTGAGAAAGGCCATAAAATTGCCTACCTTGCAACTCTCTTGACATTTATGTGCATTACAGTCAGCTAACCCCATTTCTTAGTCTCTGTTCTATTGCTGTGAAAAGACACCATAACCAAGGCAACTTTTTTTTAAGGTTTATTTATTTATTATGTATACAGCATGTATGACTGCAGGCCAGAAGAGGGCACCAGATCTCATTACAGATGGTTGTGAGCCACCATGTGGTTGCTGGGAATTGAACTCAGGACCTCTGGAAGAGCAGTCAGTGCTCTTGACCTCTGAGCTATCTCTCCAGTGCCCCCCTCAAACAAGGCAACTCTTATAAAAGAATGCATTTAATTGGGGGCTTGCTTACAGTTTCAGAGGTTTAGTCCATTACCATCATGGTGGGGAGCATGGTGGCATGCAGACAGGAGCTGAAGCAGTAGTTGAGAGCTTTACAGCCTGATCCACAAGCAGAGAGAGACATGGGGCATACAGTGAGCTTCTGAAACCTCAAAGCCCAGCCCCTATGACACACTTCCTCCAACAAGGCCACACCTCCTAATCCTTGTAATCCTTTCAAACAGTTCCACTCCCTGGTGACTAAACATTAAAATACATGAGCCTATGGGGGCCATTCCTATTCAAACCACCACATCCCACAATAAAAATTTAAGGTATGACCATATTTGTAGAAATCTAATGATTGAAGACATTAAAGTTTAATAACAGCAACATTTATTAAAATTCTCTTATCTGGGTGTAGAGGCTCATGCCTATAATCCCAGTATATAGGAGACTGAGGCAGGAGGGTTATCATGAGTTTATAGCTATCTTGGACTACCCTGGATGACAGTGAACTTCAGACCAGCCTGAGCTATGACATGAAACTGTCTCAAACAAAACAAAAGTTTATTCTCTTCACACTAAATTGCCTTGCAGGAAAGGATAGATTGTGTCTGTAAGAGCCTGTTTGTTTCAGAAAAGAAGGAGAAACCACATGGGCTGGAAAGGGGGCTCAGCGGGCGGTGAGGTGACTGTGGCAGGAGTGTGAGGACCCAAGTTCAGATCCCCAGAGGTCACGTAAGGCTGAACTGCATGTGTCTGTAATCCCAGCACGCATGGAGAGGTGGAAGGCAGAAATAAGAGCATGCCTGAAGCTGGGCGGTGGCGCCCACCTTTAATCCCAGCACTCGGGAGGCAGAGGCAGGTGGACCTCTGTGAGTTCGAGGCCAGCCTGGGCTACAGAGCGAGATCCAGGAAAGGCGCAAAGCTACACAGAGAAACCCTGTCTCAAAAAAAAAAAAAAAAAAAAAAGAGCACGCCTGAAAGCTCTTGAGTCATCTAGCCTGGAACACATAGGGGCAGATAACAACAGACTCCATTTCAAACAGACTGGAAGGCAGGACTGATATGAGTGCTGTCCTCTGACTTCCCCGTGTGATGTGGTGTGCATACACTTTCCACACACATGCACATAGAGATTAAAAAGAGAAATTATGGAGTGCTTGCTGTGAGATGTTGAAGATTTAAAAGACTGGCTTACCCAAGTGTGGTGGTTTGGAAGAAAATGGCCCCCAAAGGTAGTGGCACTATTAGGAGGGATGGCCTTGTTCAAGTAGGTGTGGCCTTATTGGAGGAAAGTGTCACTGTAGGGGTGGACTTTGAGATCTCCTAGGCTCAAGCTACACCCTGTGAGACAGATCACTTTCTGTTGCTTTCAGTATCAAGTTGTAGCTCCTTCTCCAGCACCATGTCTGCCTGCATGCTGCCATGTCCTGCCATGATAATAATGAACTGAACCTCTGAAACTGTAAGCTACCCAATGGAATGTTTTCATTTATAAGAGTTGCTGTGGTCATGGTGTCTCTTCACAACAATAGAAACTCTAAGACATCAAAAATGTATGAAACTTTTCTACAAACATGAATAAGAGCTCGCTTGAGTGTCCTGTGTCCTGTCGTCTGCTGGCTATCTTGAAAGCTAATGAACTAAGTGTGTGGACACAATTCCTGTCTGCTGGCCATATAAGCCCATTTTACCATGGTCTTTGCATATTATTCTTTCTGTCTGAAACACCTTTAACATCACCATTTTCTAGAATTCTACTAAACAGTCCTGTGCTCAGATAGCACTGATCAGTGGACAAAATGATTCATTTGCTTTGGGTCTTATTGCTGATTGCAGAGACTCTAAATTCTCTGAACTGAGAGATTTTTTTCCACTCCCTATTCTAGCACAGGTTTTTTTTTCTTTTCCTCCTTCTTCTTTTTAGGACAGGGTCTCACAGTGTTCACTGGCCTGGAATACATAGACTAGGCTGGTCTTGAACTAATGAAAATCCACTAGTCTCTGCTTTCCCAGTCCTGGGAGTAAAGCCTTGTGCCACCAAATCCTTTTGGAATCATTCTTAAGACACAATAAAAACTCAAATATTTAGTAAGCACATACATTCCAGAAGTTTTACAAATGGAGACAAAAATGTATCACTGACAGAAAAAAAAGTGGGAAAAAAAACCTACTGGGATCAACGTAGTCACAGCTTACAACTTTCTCTCTCTCTCTCTCCACCTCCGTTTTTCAAGACAGGGTTTCTCTGTGTAGCCCTGGCTGTCACTCTATAGACCAGGCCTCAAACTAACAGAGATCTGCTTGCCTCTGCTTCCTGAGTGCTGGGATTAAAGGCGTGCACCAGCTGCAACTTCTAAAGGAAAAGGAAACAGTAACATGCAAGCTTTTTCTTGGTGTTTCTTCTTCACCGCGCTTTCTGCACATACCGACTCATCTTTATTTTTCATAGGTTGCAGCCTATTACAAAGCATATATTCTAAGTAACTTGCCCAGAATCACAGAAACAGTCAAGGGCAGTGGCTGATTTGAGCACAGACAATTCAGAGTTCCTTTGTTTAAGTATTTCATATTTCAACTCCCCAAAAGCCAAGCATTAAGCCTTCCACCATTACTAAAGTTTCCGTGAGATAGATGAGGTGGCCTGCTTCCCCCTAGGGCACAGACAGGTGTTGAATGCTCTTAAGCATTCTGAAAATCACTATTAGTGTTATTAGTGTTCTCATAGTAAGTGTTCCTTCTGATGTTAATTCTTTAGTAAGTAAACAAAGACAGTGGGGCTGGGCACTATGACTCCCTATTCAGCAGCTGTTGGACTCTCTCTGCTGTCCCAACAAAAGAACTGCCAGTCAGTCAGCTGTATCTCTACAAACAGGCCAGCCTTCCTGACTATTCCACTGACACTCTGAGAACATTACACACTGACTGAAGCTGGTTGCCCGTCTCCTGGACTCAGCCATGGTGGTTAGGAACAGTTTGGACCAGATTTTCTGTATTAGGGCATCTTAAACTTTTTCCACTCTTACCCCCTTTCACCTGAGAAAGTTTTACATAACGCCAAGTATGTAGGTATGTAAACTGCACATACAAGTAAAATATACAACAAATTATAAGGAAACTTATTTAAATAAAAAGGATAAAAAGAATTTTTCATACTAATAAAATGGAGGTACTTGGGTATATGTGCATTTATCTGTGTTTTGATGCATGTATGCTGTGCACAGTATCCTTGGAGGCCAGAAGAGTGTTCAGATCTCCAGGTGCTGAAGTTATAGATGGTTGTACAGTGCCCCATGTGGGTGCTGGATTTGATAACTCAGATCCTGTGAAAGACCAAGTACTTTTAACTCTAAGCCATTTTTCCAGTCCCTACACCAAAAATTTTAACACAATATTATCCAAAGATATATCAATCTAGTATATGTTGCTGGATGGTGATAGAAAAACATTAAATTCTTTGTTTTCCACTGTTAAACCATTATGTTTCTGAGGAAACAAAAGTCCAGATACAGTAAAAGATGTAGGCTCAGGATCACTTAGTGAGTTGCCTAAAAGACACTGACCTGTGCTGTCTCCTCTGGTTTTGAAGCATCTGACCCAATAAAAGTTTTCTTTCAAGTGATCTTTTCCTGTCTTTCTGTTCTGTGACCTGAAGGGCAACATGAAAAGCAGCTAGGACAGCAGAGCGGTGGTGATGGCAGACGCAGCTGAGCAATCTGGCAGCCAAGCTGAGACAGTGGCAAGGCAGCCGGCAGCCCAACCCCTGACAAAGCAGCAGCTGGGCAGTTCAAAAGCAGCCTGGACTGGAAGAAAGGCTGCACTGGACAAGGACGGCCAGAGGGAACAGAGAGCAAGACCAGCAACTGCAGTCCTGATAAGTGGAAAGCATCAGAGCTGTCAAGTCTTTGAGGCCAAGGTCTCTGACGTGAGCCAAGAACTGTAGCACTGAATCCCAGTAACAGGATCAGCCTGGAAGCTGCTAGCCAGCCAAGAGCTGGGGAAATCCCTGGTTCCCAGGTCCATGCAAAATTTGTTATGACTTGTAGGGATAGGTGGATTCTGTTAGTTCCAGACCAACCAGTGATATATAGTGAGACTGTCACTTGAAAAAAAAAAAAAAAGGTAGGAACAGGGGACATCAGCACTAGAAGGCCACCTACTGCCGCCTCACTTTTGCCAGCTGCCAAATACCATCTCTCTCTCTCTCTCTCTCTTTTTTTAATTAAAAAAAGATCTTGTATGCATTGGTGTTTGACTTGCATGTCTTTGTGAGGGATTCAATCTACTGGACTTGGAATTACAGACAGTTGTGAACTGCCATGTGGATGCTGGAGATTGAACCGGGGGCCCCCTGGAAAAGCAGCCAGTACTCTTAACCACTGAACCATCTCTCCAGCCAAACACCATCTCTTGATGTGGGTAGACCAGGACACTGGCCAGTAGATGGGGAACACGTTTGCGTCTGTAAAAAACAAGCCTTGCCGACTTAAAACGACAAACAAGGTTTCAGTGCACCGGAACTGAAAGCGTCGCTTCATTTCTTTTCCTGTCTCCTGGTCTCAAGTGAACTACCTTCAGCCTGCTACATCCTCCCCAAAACCATAGCTTGGTTGGTCCTCACCATCACCAAGCGCTTACGGGGATTCTCCACTGGCCCGCCCGCATCACCCTTCCGGCTTTCTCTGACAGAAGTTAGCATCCTCTGGAGACTGCCTCTACTGTGAAGTGCCGAGAAATCCCACAACCTAGGTCAGTCTGGAAGCTGGTAGAAGGCCAGAGTCAAGAGCTGGGAAAATCCCTGCTTCTAACCCCCAACCCCAACCCCGCAGGCAAGAGTTGTAGGGATAGGTGGATCGCTGTTGAGTTCCAGGACAGCCAGAGATACGCAATGAGATTCTGTCTTTAAAAAACAAATAAACAAACAAAACAAAACAACAACAACAACAACAACAAAGGGCTGTGCTGCAGACGCTCTTCTCCTCTGCAAAGCCCCTCGGGTCCAGCCACGAACTTCTGGAAGATAAACTGCACAGCCCCTCCCTGCTGCAGCCGTCCTGGATCTCTAGCTCCTCCCACACCGCGCTCCGAACCCGGGCGCCTGGATGACGTCAATTTTCCACGCCGGGAAGAAGCTAGCGTGCGGAGTTTTCTCGGTGCGGTTTTTCTTCTGCGTGTCCCGACACTATGAAGGAAACGCCGCTCTCCAACTGCGAGCGCCGCTTCCTTCTCCGGGCCATCGAGGAGAAGAAGGTGCGAGGCCTCGGTAGCTTTGGGCGTAGACTCGGGTTGCCCGCGGGGTGGACTCTGGTGGCCCGTGGATTCATTGTGTATTTGGTCTGTAGTGTGGTGGTGGTGTGGACTGGTTCCCAGAGTGAACTCTGCCCGTTTCCCCAGCTCCAGGCCAATGTTTTATCCTGGCCAATTCCTTTGAGCCGCAAGCCACCAGCATTTGTCAGTGCTGGGGGTGTTGGGGACCAGGACCAGACAGACAAAGTTGCTACTCATAAGTATGTTAAAGGAATAAATGTTTGCTTACAGCGGCTGGATGGCAGACAAACCTATGATTACAGGAACATCAGGATCTCATTCGGAACAGATTATGGATGCTGTATTGTAGAACTTGGGAAAACAAGGTAACAAGATTGTGTGTGGAGGCAGCTTTGCTGACCCCAGTCTACTACATTCTATATGTAATTTCTGCTTCTTCAGTCACATTGTGTTGTTATTTAGAATTGATCGTTATATATTTTTTTTAATTGAAAGGGAAGTATGTTTAGTTGACTGCTTTGTACCTTTATTTTTGCAGAGTTCTTGGGCAGGTTTCCTGTGAACTTGTTTCTCCAAAACTCAATAGGGCAACAGAAGGTATTCTGTTTTTTAACCTTGAACTTTCTCAGATGGCTGCTCCAGCTTTTGAACCTGGCAGGTATTTTGCTCTTTCTTAAGCTCCTTTAGCCATAGAAGAATTTAACAACAGTAAACTGTTGTTTTAGTGCTCAGAGTTGTAGTTCATGACATTAGTTCATTCTTGTTTCCATAGGCAGTCAGATCTCTTGGTGAAGCTAAATCGACTCTTGGAAAGGTGTCTAAGAAATTCAAAGTGTATAGACACTGAATCTCTCTGTGTTGTTGCTGGTGAAAAGGTGGGAATTATGCTCCAGATTCGTAACAGTGGATACTGTTGTTCAGACACAAAACATTAGGGAGACTGGAAAGATGGTTCAGTGGTTAAGAGCACTGGTTGCTCTTTCAGCATCTGGCTTCAGTTCCCAGCACTTACATGTCAGCTCACAACTACCTGCAACTCTAGTTCCAGAGGATCTAACACTTAGGGTCTTTGGGGGCACCAGGCATGAGTGTGGCACATATATACATGCAAGCAAATGTGCACACATGTAAAATAAAAATGAACCTTAAAAAAAGCATAATTAGGTTTTAAATGTTGGAATGGTTCCTTCTATTTACATATTGTCATGTTCTCAAAGGACTCACATAGAAAAGTTTACTATTAGTATTTCAAGTGTTTTTCTTAAAATTAACTGCATTTTTACTGGATAAACTGGAAGGATTAACTGCATGCTTTAATTTAAAAAAAAAAAAGAAAAATATGTGCAGTGTTACTTTTCCAGTGGCCACTGGTCGTGATCAGTTAGGATTTATTTTTATCTTAAATTCACTTTCAGGTTTGGCAGATACGTGTAGACCTCCACTTATTAAATCATGATGGAAATATTATTGATGCTGCCAGCATAGCTGCAATCGTAGCCTTGTGTCACTTCCGAAGACCCGATGTCTCTGTTCAAGGAGAGGAAGTAACGCTGGTAAGCTTCCAGGGTTCAGACTGGAATTGGTCCTGTGAACGAATGGGTATCCTAGATGTGCAGGCAGGTAGTTATTAGTGGAGGCATGTGGCAGATGGTATTCAGATTTATTCTAGTATTTGTTCATAAGACAAAAACTGCAGGTGTTCAAAATTGCCCTAGAAATTTCCAGTTCCCTTACAGAAGTGTCTGTCAGTAATACCATAACCCAGCTTGGTTTTCTGAAATAGAACTCTGTGACCCTTTCTTTGGATTGACTATTAGAGGAAATGGGTTGGTTTCTGTGTAGGGTCAGCGTGAGATGCTTACTCTTGAGAGGCCGGCAGTACCTGAAAAGAACTGAGATCATCAGATTTATGTGTTTTCTTCAGGCCTTTTGTTCCCTAAGCCAAGTAGATGATACAAGTTCATCGGAAATGCCTGGAGCGCTTGTTAACAATGTTCTGCTAGGCCCTGCTTATACAGGAGGGTAGAGATAGGACCTAAGAACTTAGACCTCTAACTCAGTGCTCAGACAGTCCCAGTGCTAGTCCAGGTTTCATTGTTCTCACCAGTGGTCTGTGCTGTCCTCTTTTTGCCAGGTAGGTCAATTTTGATTCATATATATCACATGCTAGAATAATGGCAGTGTACTGTTTGAGCCCTGAGTTGCAAAGGGAACCATCCAGTGCCCAAGTTTTCATAATGCTGTTTTGAGGCACTTTGCCAGAGCAGAATCTGAAAACTTGGAGGCCAGAACAGTGCTCCTACAGAGGAAGGAGTGTATGTATAAGGAAATTTAAAAAAAGAGTGTGATTAGTTTTACATGGAGTTAGAGCCCTTATTCTGAGAAGTGCCAGGGCTCCGGTTAGCAGTGGACATACACCTTACTAAAAAGGCATCTGGAATAGAAGATTAGACATAGATGGATGTTTTATCATCATAAAATAGGAACACAGTTGTCAAAGACATTACTTAGCTACTGACAATGAACAACTTCTTAGTGTTTGATCGCAAAGTGATTTTTGTATTTCTCATTTGCTGACTGTAAGAATTTGGCCTTGTCTCTGACAGTATACCCCCGAAGAGCGCGACCCTGTGCCGTTGAGCATCCACCACATGCCTATCTGTGTCAGTTTTGCTTTCTTCCAGCAAGGGTAAGTGTCGCCTTGTCATGGGCCGAAGATGTAAGTATACCTAGGAATTGGATCCTGTTTATCAAAACAGGGTCTCATATCTCACGCTGGTTTTGAGCTCTCTGTACAGCTGAGTTGACGTTGAACTTCGGATCCTCTAGCCTCCACTTCCCGTGTGCTGGGATTCCAGGCATCTACTGCCGTGCCTGGCCCATGTGGTGCTGGGGACTAAACTCCAGGCATTCCTTGTGCATGCTGTGTAACACTACCAGCTGAGCTGCCAAGCTGCAGCCCCAAGCTAGGACCTCTGTTGCTCTGTTCTGATATGACCACAGACACGCTGGCCTTAATATAGAGCATCTGGGGCCGGAGAGATGGCTCAGAGGTTAAGAGCACTGGCTGTTCTTCCAGAGGTCCTGAGTTCAATTCCCAGCAACCACATGGTGGCTCACAACCATCTCTGATGAGATCTGGTGCCCTCTTCTGGCCTGCAGGCATACATGCAGACAGAACACTGTATTATGATAAATAAATAAATCTTTAAAAAAAAATACACTTCCCATCACTTTTCTGCTCATAGCATACTTACAGAATAAGAATTTAGTGCGATCCTTACTTGGGTTAGACAAATGCCTTGGGAATGACATGTGAGCTCTCATTTGAGAAAGGGGAAGAGTTCCTGTGGACCAATGAAACGCAGGTACTGTGAAGCAGAGAAGAGGGGTAGTTCTAGAAGCACATTGCAAGGGAAAGTGATTTGCAAACTAGAAAACTTGTTTCCTTCAGCTGTCTGCCTTTTCTTCACAACTCCTTGTTAATCTTAGTATAAAATGGGGACTCATGTATCCACATAATGTGCTTCTAAGTAAAGCTTGATTCCTAGATGTTCAGGAAAGTTCTTTCATGCATAAGAACTAGATAAAAAGATTTCAACTTTTAGTCATTGTACCTAATTCTATATCAGGAAAATGGACCAGCATTATCTAGTAAAATAAAAGGTATATGCCATAAAAGTAACTTAAATTTCCCAATAGTCACATTGAAAAATGAGAGAAACATATCAAGTATGGAAACCAGAAATTGGGCAAGACCTCAGTGGCTTTCAGGCCAGCTTGGGCTCCATAGCAAACTCTAGGCAAAACTCAGAAACATAGTGGGGTCCTTTCTGAAAACAAAATAAAAACAAATTAAAGAATTTTTATATTTCAGCCGGGTGATGGTGGCGCACACCCCAGTACTCGGGAGGCAGAAGCAGGCAGATTTCTGAGTTCAAGGCCAGCCTGGGCTACAGAGTGAGTTCCAGAAAAGGCACAGAACTTCAGAGAAACCCTGTCTTGAAAAACCAAAAAAAATTTTTTATATTTCTTTTAACCTTATAGATGTAAATTTTTTTTTCCCCTTTCTTTTTGGTTTTTTGAGACAGGGTTTCTCTGTGTAGTTTTGGTGCCTGTCCTGGATCTCGCTCTGTAGACCAGGCTGGCCTTGAACTCACAGAGATCTGCCTGGCTCTGCCTCCTGAGTGCTGGGATTAAAGGCGTGTACCACCACCGCCCGGCGTAAAATATTTTCATTCTACTATATACCAGTATTTTAAAAATTATTCAAGATTTTGCATTCATCTATTTGCACTGAGTATTTTATACCCGCAGTTGGAGTAGCCCAGTGCCCATTGTGTCTGCCAGCACTGCAGAAACAGGCAGCCCTTTTCTGTGCCATCCACAGGGCCTCAGTGCCACTTGAAAATGAACCAAATTAATGTTATCTAAGTCTTTATTAATGAGCCAGAAGTCATTTTATCAAAGAGATGGTGTAAGTATTGGGTTATATGTTATTTAAATTTGAGTCTGACTTAGTGTGGTTTCATTGTAATGGCCAGAGAAACATACATTTCCTGTAACTGAAATTGCTGAGTTAAAGTGACTCAGCTCCTTCAGAGTTGACTTTGGACGCTAACTTTAAAAGACCCATTCTAGAAACAGCACTCAGCTTCAGATATGTTTCAGGACCATTTAACATTTGTTTCAGAACATATTTATTGGTGGATCCCAATGAGCGAGAAGAACGCGTAATGGATGGCTTGCTGGTGATCGCCATGAATAAGCATCGAGAAATTTGTACTATTCAGTCTAGTGGTGGGATAATGCTGCTCAAAGACCAGGTTGGTGCCTTGACTAGTTTCCCTGTAAGAGGTCTCTTTTCAGAATTTTTATTGTTACTTCATTTGTCTTAAAAAAAATTTTTTTTTTCTTTCTGTTTTTCAAGACAGGGTTTCTCTGTGTAATAGCTCTGACTGTCCTGGATAATTACTCTGTAGACCAGGCTGGCCTCAAACTCAAAGAAATCTGCCTGCCTCTGCCTCCTGAGTGCTGTGAGTAAAGGCATGCACCCTTAATTGAACCTCATAGCTTAGGTATCTTTTAACCAAAAGCTGCAGGGTACTTTTGATAAGTAAGTCTAGTTATGTTAGAATCTGGTTTAAGTCCAGACATTACATTCTAACAGGTGGCCGTGAGTTATCCTTCCTATCTTTGCCCTGCCTATATTTCTCCTTCTAGGATCTGACTGGAGGAACACCTTAGTTCCTTCAGTGAAGAAAGACTCATATTACTACTTTTTAAAGTATTAAATGCAGACATTAAGAGAAAACTAAGTTTTGGAATTTGGATACAACCAGCAGTGATACTCAAACCCAGCCACCTATCAGATTCACGAGGTTATTAGAAAACAGGGTGCCATGTAGCATTATAAGCATTATGTCCAAGGGAGCTGTTTCAGTTCAGATTTTAGCTGATCTTTATAGCCTTTGGGCAAATGACTCATCTCTGGGTCTCTGTACATTAGGGGATGATTCTATTGCTGGTGCTGTAGAAAGGATGGAAGGATAAATGTATAGGCAGATTATAGGTGTCTGGGATACAGAGTGCTCAGGAAATGTTACATTCCGTTATTGTCATCAGCACCACTGTTGACTCTGTTTCTGTGGATTACTGACACAGAAAGGAAGTCTGTACTCCTGAGCATTTTATCTGTGGTCTCTGTGGTGTCTTAACTGTTGCATAAGAAGGTGCTCAATGCTGGGCAGTGGTGGTGCACACCTTTAATCCCAGCACTCGGGAGGCAGAGGCAGGCGTATCTCTGTGAGTTCGAGGCCAGCCTGGGCTACAAAGCAAGATCCAGGACAGGCACCAAAACTACACAGAGAAACCCTGTCTCGGAAAAAACAAAAACAAAAAAAGGTGCTCAAGTCTGTTCCCTTAATGTGCTAGACCTTCAAAATTTAAGTGATTTTCAGATTTTGTCTTAACTGTATTTACTGTGCCTTAATCTCGTATTTGGAAAAGAAATGCTTAAAGTGTAAAGGTAGAAAATTCATGTCATGGTTTTGGTTTCATTAGAAAAAGCCATTTAGTTCGTTGTCTTTAACTAACAGCTCAAATTTACAAACAGGTTTTGAGATGCAGTAAAATAGCTGGTGTGAAAGTAGCAGAAATTACAGAGCTAATACAGAAAGCTTTGGAAAATGACCAGAAAGTTAGGTAAGTTTAACTTCTCAGAACTATATATATATGCTCTTTAAATGTATGTTTTCTAAGGGCTTTTATCACACAAGGGCAGCCATATAATTTCATAGTTGGTCTTTACTTAATCTTAGTTGTATATACTAGTATTTAGTTGAGATTTTATTCTAAAAAGTCACAGAAGTGTTTTCTTAGAAGTGAACATGTTCTTATGAAAAAAGAATCTAATAACTCAAATTAATAGAACAGGCTGGTTCATAGCTCTATTTCCTGTTACCTTAAGCAACAAATAGCCAGCACTTCAGTGTACTTTCTTGTCCTGTCCAAGTACCTAGTACATACGCAGCAGAGCTTCCGTAGTTATGGTGACATCTGTCTTGATAACTGTGGTAGGATTCAAGTTTGATTCCCATTGCTCTGATAAAACACTGACCAGAAGCAACTTAGGGGAGGACAGGGTTTACTTGCTTACAGGTTCCAGGTCACAGTGCCAATGAGGAGCCTGGAGGCAGGCCCCCTTGCTAGTTCATGTAGCATCATCTCTACTGGGGAACTCACTCAGAGCTGAGCCAGTGCAGCAGAGACCAGAATGCTAATTGCTGGCTCACAGGCTCAGGCTCAGCTACCTTTCTTATACAGCACAGGACTGGCTGCCCAGGGAATGATGCCCCTCATAGAGAGCTGAGCCCTCTTTCATCAATTAACAGTCAAGATACTCCACAGATATGCCATTGTGGTCTGATTAGGGCCTCCCTTCTCTTGACTCTAGGCTGTGTTAAGTTTACAGTTAAAGCTAACGAGGACAAGTGGTGAAGTTAAGAAAGTTTATTTTTCTTATCTACCAAAGCCAAAATAGTAATCTTTTTCTCTTTTCCTACTGTCATCTCCAAAAACCACTACCCAAACCCACATACAGGAAAGAAGGTGGAAAGTTTGGCTTTGCAGAGTCGATAGCAAACCAGAGGATCACAGCATTTAAAATGGAGAAGGCCTCTGTTGATACCTCCAACATAGAGGAGAAAGCAGAAGAAATTATTGCTGAAGCCGAACCTCCTCCAGAAGTGTATCTAATATTGGGTGGTTTTTACAGTAACAAGATGCATATATTTTTTGTTTGTTTTTTCTTGTATTAAGGCTATAATGTGCATATTGAAATTTGCTTTGGGGGAATTCAAACTGTAAGAGAAAAACATGCCATATTAAGTGACATCTAGCTTCTCTCAGCTATCTCTAAAAAACACATTTTTCTATTTTAAGAACCAACTTAGAGCTGGGGGATGTAGCTCATTGGTACTGCACTTTTCTAGCTATGAATAAGGCTCTGGGTTCCATTCCAGTACTGTAGGAAAATACAAACAAAATTCCAGCATTCATTTCCCTTTGAGAAATTACTTCAATACTGATAACATGGCCAAGTTCTTTACATGGTATTACATAATCTTGAAATCATTCATTACCAAATTACTATCAGGTTGATTATTGATGTCCAATTATGTTATTCAGCCATCCGTAGTTTTATTTTTATTCCTAAGAATTTGTGGGACACATGCAGCAGTCTTGTAAGAAAATAGCTCATTAGATAGCAATTTGGGATATGCAGTTTTCTTAACTTGTTCAGTGTTTCTGAACCTGTGCTGTGGACTCCTGGAACTGCCCAGATTGGAGATGGAATAGGAAACTCCTGGGGTGACCTAGAGGATTCTGAGAAGGAAGAGGAGGAGGAAGGGGGCATTGATGAATCGGTCATTCTTGATGATACAAAGATGGACACTGGAGTTCCTGATACTGGAAGCCAAGGTAGGTGATGCTTTTGGCTTTTAATATATATTATAGAGACAGCTATAAACTATATAAACTGTACATAAGCTATAGATATAAACATATATAAACTTGTACATATGTAAAGAGGTATCTGTATGGAGATTGTAGATACATACATACATAGGGATATTTCCTGTCTTGGAAGGCTAAATGTTTTGGGATTTAGTGGTATGTGTTGTCATGTAAATGATAGTGATACTTTTTTCCCTGGAGCTGAGGACCGAACCCAGGGCCTTGCGCTTGCTCGGCAAGCGCTCTACCACTGAGCTAAATCCCCAACCCCTCGATAGCGATACTTTTAAACAATTAAAAAAAATTACATCTGGCCAGGTGTGGTGGCATACAACTTTAATCTTAGCACTGGGGAGACACAGGCAGGAAGATCTTTCTACATAGGGAGTTTCAGGACAGGAAGAACTAAATAGAGATCCTGTCTCAAACAAACAAAAATCTATTCATGGGCATTTGAAGGTTTTTCCTAAAGGTTTCATCTCTGTAAGTGGCATTGTTTGACTCAAACAAAAAAAAAA
>CABHPQ010172061.1:75132-88855 GCA_902168405.1 Peromyscus aztecus | reverse complement strand
ACAACCTCTGGAGGCATCACGATCCCTGACTTCAAGCTCTACTATAGAGCTACAGTAATAAAAACAGCTTGGTACTGGCATAAAAACCGACATGTGGACCAATGGAATCGAATTGAAGACCCTGACATTAATCCGCACACCTATGAACATATGTTTTTCTTGACAAAGAAGCCAAAACTGTACAATGGAAAAAAGAAAGCATCTTCAACAAATGGTGCTGGCATAACTGGATATCAACATGTAGAAGGCTGCAAATAGACCCATATCTATCACCGTGCACAAAACTTAAGTCCAAGTGGAACAAGGACCTCAACATAAATCCAGCTACTCTGAACCTGCTAGAAGAGAAAGTAGGAAGGAGTCTTGAAAGCACTGGCATAGGACATCACTTCCTAAATATAACACCAGTAGCAGAGACACTGAGAGAAACAATCAATCAATGGGACCTCTTGAAATTGAGAAGATTTTGTAGAGCAAAGGATAAGGTAAACAAGGCAAAGTGACAGCCTACAGAATGGGAAAAGGTCTTCACCAACCCCACATCTGACAGAGGACTGATATCCAGAATATATAAGGAACTCAAGAAATTAGACATCAAAATGCCCAATGGTCCAATTAAGAAATGGGCGATAGAACTAAACAGAGAATTCTCAACAGAGGAAACTCAAATGGCTGAAAGACATTTAAGGAATTGCTCAACATCCCTAATTATCAGGGAAATGCAAATCAAAACAACTCTGAGATACCACCTTATGCCAGTCAGAATGGCTAATATCAAAAACACTGAAGACACCTTATGCTGGAGAGGATGTGGAGCTAGGGAAACTCTCCTCCACTGCTGGTGGGAATGCAAGCTTGTACAGCCACTTTGGAAATCAATATGGCGCTTTCTTAGAAAATTGGGAATCAATCTCCCCCAAGATCCCACTATACCACTCTTGGGTATATACCCAAGGAATACTCAGTCATACCACAAGAGCACTTGCTCAGCTATGTTCATATCAGCATTGTTTGTAATAGCCAGAACCTGAAAACAACCTAGATGCCCTTCAACTGAAGAATGGATAAATAAAATGTGGTACATATACACAATGGAATACTACTCAGCAGAGGAAAAACAATGACATCATGAGGTTTGCAGGCAAATGGATGGATCTAGAAAAAATCATCCTGAGTGAGATAACCCAGACTCAGAAAGACAAACATGGTATGTACTCACTCATAGGAGGATACTAGATGTGGAGCAAGGATGACTGGACTGCTACTCACATCACCAGGGAGGCTACCTGGAAAACAGGACCCCAAGAAAGACACGGGGATTGCCTAATGACAGAGAAATGACTGAGATCTTCATGAACAACCTGGACATAAGTGGAGGAAATGAAGGGTGAGGGTCAAGGGAAAGAGAGCATGGGGGAGCAGGAGACCCCATCTGGATCAACAACAGAGAGTGAGAACAAGGAATAGGAGACCATGATAAATGAAGACCACATGAGAATAGGAAGAAGCAACGTACTAGAGAGGCCCACAGAAATCCACAAAGATACCCCCACAATAGACTGCCAGCAATAGTAGAGAGACAGCCCGAAATGACCCACTCTGGTGATAGGATGGCCAAACACCATAATTGTCATGCTAGAAACCCCATCCAATGACTGAGGGATCTGGAAGCAGAGATCCACGGCTAGGCCCCGGGTGGAGCTCCGGGAGTCCAATTAGCGAGAAAGAGGAGGGTCTATATGAGCGAGAATTGTTGAGACCAAGGTTGGATAAAGCACAGGACAAATAGCCAAATGAATAGAAACACATGAACTATGAACCAATGGCTGAGGGGCCCGCAACTGGATCACCCCCTCTGAATGGGTGAGACAGTTGATTGGCTTGATCTGTTTGGGAGGCATCCAGGCCGTGGGACCGGGTCCTATGCTCATTGCATGAGTTAGATATTTGAAACCTGGGGCTTATGCAGGGTCCTTTGGCTTGGCCTGGGAGGAGGGGACTGGACCTGCCTAGACTGAGTCTACCAGGTTGATCTCAGTCCTCAGGGGAGGCTTTGCCCTGGAGGAGGTGGGAATAGGGGGTAGGCTTGGGGGAAGGGGAGAGAACAAGGGATTCTGTGACTGATATGTAGAACTGAATAGTATTGTAAAGTAAAATAAAATAAAATAAAATAAAAAGGTCATTTAGGTGAATTTAAATATTATGATTCCTTGAGGCTTTATCAAGCATCCATGGTTTTATTTGTCTTTTAGCCCTCCTTTGCAATTTGTATTGACCTCCCTAGTTGCAGTCTACACCTTGTTCCTAGCTTCAACTTCATATTTCCTCTATCATATTATCACTGTCTCAAACTCAACCCACACCCCACCCCCAATTATGGTCCCTTTATACTTTCCTGATTTCTGTGGTTACTAAAACTGCTAGAAGAATCCATAGGCATACAAGACATAGGCGTAGAAAAGAACTTTCTGAACGGGTCTCCATATGCTCAGGAATTATGGCCAACAATTGACAACTGGGATCTGTGGAATATTCTTTTACACCATGTGAATACATGTCACTGTGATTGGTTTAATAAACAAGCTGACTGGCCAATAGCTGAACAGGATAAAGTTAGGCAGGAGTGCCAAACTGAGAATTCTGGGAGGAAGAAGGGGGAGTCAGGAATTGCCAGCAGATGTAGGGAGAAGATGGGTATGCTGTATTAAGAGAAGGTACAAAGCCACATGGAAGAGCATAAATAAGAAATATGGGTTAATTAATATGTTTTCTCTAATTTTGCCAAGTATAATATAACTAGCTATTGTAACTATAATTCTTACTTGATAACTGTTTTGTTGTATATAATTTTACTATGTTAAATTTATAACCTTCCTTTTTAATTAGACAAAAGAGAGGAAATGTGGATTATTACTTTACACTGTGTGAATATTTGTCACTATGATTAGTATAATAAAGAAGCTTACTGGCCAACAGCTGAACAGGATAAGGTTAGGCAGGAAACCCAAACTCAGAATGCTGGGAGGAAGAAAGGTGGAGTCAGGAGTCACTAGCAGATGCAGGGAAAAGCAAAATGGGCATGCCTTGCTGGGAGAAATTACCAAGCTATGTGGCAGAGAATAAATTAAGAGTATGAGTTAATTGAAAATGTAACAGTTGGTTGGTAACAGGCCTGAGCTGTTGGCTGAGCATTAATAAATAATATTAAGTTTCTAAGTGGTTATTTGGGGGCAGCTGATGGCACAAAAATATTCCACCTCCAGGGATCTAATAGAACTATAAAGCTACCGCACATCTAAGAAAACAATCGAGTGAAGAAGAAGCTCACAGAATGGGAAGGAACCACTGCAAGCTCTATATCTGACAAAATGTACAAAGACCTCCAAAATAAAGAGTCAAGGAAAGAAATGACCAAACTAAAAGAAAGAGGATAGGTGTCTAGTCAGAGTTCTCAAGAGAGGTAAAAATAGATGTGAAATACCTAAGAAAAAATTGTTGATCATCCTTAGCAATCAGGGAAATGCAAATTAAAACAACTTTGAGATTTCATCCATACCAGTCATAATGGTTAAAAGTTCAATAAACAACTGACAACAAATGTCGGTGAGGTTATGAAGATAGAAGATTCCCCATTCTCACTGTTGGTAGGTACGCATGTTGCTGCAGTCACTCTGGAAATCATTGTGGAGTATCCTCAAACAATAAGTCTACCACATGAACTGTTCATACATCTCACTGAATAAGTCCAAAGGACTCAGCACACTACTTCACAGATATTTGCTCTGTCATGTTCACTGTTACTCTATTCACAATAGGTAAGAAATGGAAACAACCTAAATGTCCTTCAAACAATGAATAGATAATGAAAATGTGGTACATATATACTATAGAACACTATTCAACTGTGAAGAAAATTGAAATCATGAACTTTTCAGGTAAATGGGTGGACCTAGAACAGCTTATATTGAGTGAGGTATACCCGACCCAGAAAGACAAACAATGTGTGTTCTCTCTCATTTTACAGTTCATAGATCTAAATCCTTAAATGTTAGCATATAACATGGAGTAACTCTTGAACCATGTTTTTTTTTAACACTCTTGGGGTACTTATTATTTAATAAAATGGTTTATCATATAACATTAAAATTGGAAGACACCTTTTATCTCAAATTCTATCTAGTCTAATTTTCATATTTGTTTAAGGAAAAAAATCCCATTCTGGAGCCATATAGCATGACTTCTCCTTTAGAAACATAGACAGATAGGATTTGCTCCAGAAAAGGCATCAACAAATGAAACAATTCCACCCAAGTCAAACTTGTTGAACCAAGGAAGCATGGTGGAAGCAATGCTTACAGGGCTCTGGGTGACTCAAGACAGCTATACCATCAAAAGCCTCATCTTACGTTGACTACCTACTCTCAAATGAAGCTCCCCACCCTAATAGCAGGCAGCTCCAGCAAAATAGCTTCCTTTCTGCAGTTGTTGACTGTAGGACATCAGAGAGGGGCCAGTAATCTGGTGTCTTTTTGAGTCCCTGAACCTTACAGGTTGCACTAACTTCCTGAGTCTAATGAACCTGCTTCTTCCAGCAGGAGGGAGCGTTTCAATTTTGAGGAAATAGCAATGTGACAAGCAAACATAACATTATGTACTTTGTACTAAATGTGATTAAAATTACTTTGAGGAAAAAATACTTCAGCACACAACTCAAATCTTACTTTTTAAAAATTCATGAACCAATAGTTATATTCTCCTGACTTGAATGTTAACTTCTTTGGAAACTTATTAAAAATATATGTGTGAATGTTTTCACTTATTTGGTTGATAAAATTTTAATGAATAACATAAGTGAGTGAATAGCACTATAAAAGTGATTAAATCACTACAAATTCCAGTGTATTCACTAAGCTTTGTTGAAAAGTTAATAATAAAAATAAAATCTTTGAGGCTGGGAAGATGGTTCATTAGGTTCTTCAATGCCTTTCACACAAGCACAGACCTGAGTTTGGATTTCCAGCAGCCCTGTAAAAGTCAGGCTTCTTGACATGCTTAAAAATATTAGTGTTCAAAGGAAGAGCAAGCAAAATCCAATAACATTAGGCCACCCAGTCTGGCCAATCAGTAAGCTTGAGGTTTAGTGACAGACCCTATCTCAAAAGATAGGATGGGAAGTGAAGGTGGAAGACAGCTGATTTCATCCTTGGTCCTGTACATGCACACACAGTCATGCAAACTTCCACACACATGAACATGCACACACAGACACACACAGAGAACACACACACCCACACACACACACACACACAACCCTATTTAAATAAATAAGATTAAATAGAATTTTAGAAGAGCAGAAACATGCAAAGTGAATTTGTCCTTATGAGAGCTTTATATAGTTTCCTTAGAAAATAGCAATGCACACTCCAAGGTAAACATGATGTGGGAAGTTCACTACATATAGATATAGAGATGTTTGAATTCAAAAGAAGAAATTAATACAGGTTGGCTTAACAGTATAGAGAGATGACTAGGGTTAGGAGGTTGCATGGATGTGGGCAAAGGAAGAGTAAGTAGTTGTGATTTATGCATAATGTGTGTATATAGATATAGATAGATATAGATATATCACACTTAATCCTATCAATGTGTAGAAGCATTATGTGTTATAATTTTAAAAGAAACAAGAATTGAAATTTAATATTTTAATTATTGTATATTTAGAAATGGAATTCCTTTTAATTTGGATATGTCATTTTAGAGTTTAAGTTATATGTAGAGTTGACTATAAAATAAAACAAATAAATACTTGTTATGGGAGTTCTTAAAATGAACTGCATAATAAAAACTGTTGAGTAACTGCAATGTGAATAATATAAACCTCAAAGCTGAAAATATGTATTATATTGTTTGTGTTAATACAATTTATAACTATTGTTACAAATCTATAATAACTGAGTTGGAAAAAAATTACAAAGGTAGGGGCTGGAAAGATGGCTCAGTATTTAACAGGACATGATGCTCTTGATGAGGACCTGAGTTCAGTTCTCAGTGCCCACATTAGCAGCAGATGACCATCTGCAACTCCAGATCAAGGAAGAGACAATGCCTCTATCCCATGAACGTTTGCTTGCACCTGGACTCAAGAGCACATACATATACACAGACACAAACATATGCATATACACAAGAGTAATTCAAAAGTAAAGATCCCTATGTATTATAGCATATGACTTTAAAGACACAATGTGATGCCACATCCAGGCAGAACAAAGCTTTCAACACTGAAATATACATTGGCTTTATGATACTAGAATCCCTTATTTCTTTTATTGAAAAATAGATTCTTGGTCTCAACAATTCTCGCTCATATAAACCCTCCTCTTTCTCGCCAATTGGACTCCTGGAGCTCCACCTGGGGCCTGGCCATGGATCTCTGCATCTGCTTCCCTCAGTCATTGGATGAGGTTTCTACACGACAATTAGGGTGTTTGGCCATTTTATCACCAGAGTAGGTCAGTTCGGGCTGCCTCTCGACCATTGCCAGTAGTCTATTGTGGAGGTTATAGTGGTATTCTATTTGTACTGAAATGTGATTTTATTTGTATGTTAATAAATAAAGTTGCCTAGGGGTCAGAGCTATTAGCAAGCCATAGCGAAAACCAGGGCGGTGGTGGTGCACACCTTTAATCCCGGCACTTGGTAATCAGAACTAGATAGATCTCTATGTGTTCAAGGATACAGCCAGCATTGGAGACACACGCCTTTAATCTCAATACCAACCATAGAAGACCTGGAGTGACCACAGACAGGCAGTGAAGAGACGGTCATGTGGTTGGGTTTACAACCAATGAGAAGGCAGAATAGGAAGTTTTTATAAGACAAACGCACAGGAAGTAGCTCCCTTTTCGGAGAGGTCTTTTGGCGGAAGAGGCTAGCCAGCAGCACTTGGGTAAGGCTCTTAGCTCTGACCTCTTGGGCTTTTATCTTTACATTGGCTCTGTGTTTCTTATTTAATAAGACGGTTCGTTACATCTACAGGAGGTATCTTTGTGGATTTCTGTGGACCTCTCTAGCACTTTGCTTCTTCCTATTTTCATGTGGTCTTCATTTATCATGGTCTCTTATTCCTTGTTGAGACCAAGGTTGGAAAAAGCACAGGGACAAATAGCCAAACGAATGGAAACAAATGAACTATGAACCAATGGCTGAGGAGCCCCCAACTGGATCAGGCCCTCTGGATAAGTGAGACAGTTGATTAGCTTGATCTGTTTGGGCGGCATCTAGGCAGTGGGACCGGGACCTGTCCTCAGTGCATGAGCTGGCTGTTTGAAACCTGGGGCCTATACAGGGACACTTGCCTCGACCTGGGAGGAGGGGACTGGACCTGCCTGGACTGAATCTACCAGGGTGAACTCAATCCCCAGGGGAATCTTTGCCCTGGAGGAGATGGGAATGGGGGGTGGACTGGGTGGTAGGTGGGGGGGGCGGGAGGGGGAAGAACAAGGGAATCCGTAGCTAATATGTAAAATTAAATTAAATTATAAAATAAAATTAAAAAATGAAGAATAGATTCTTCTCCCCCACAATACATCCCAACCTGTTTCTCTTACCTCAACTCCTCCTAGCTTCCCCCCATCTCTCATCTCTGCAACATTAAATTGGAAAAATTAGGATAAAGAGCATAGAACTTACACATATACTCTCTCTCTTGCTATCTATCTGTCTATCTATCTGTCTGTCTATCTATCTATCTATCTATCTATCTATCTATCTATCTATCTGTGTGTGTGTGTGTTCAAAGTATCAAATACAGAACCTCTTTACATTTTAATTGCAGTGTAAGAATTGTATAAACCTGGTGAAAAACAGTATATCAGCCTAGTGGAGTCATTAGCTGGTCAGTAACATTCTATAATATGAAATATTCTTTTAACTATAAGTATCAAATTCTATAGTAAGATGGTGATAGCCAAACACAAGCACTTGAATAGTAACTATCAAGTTAAAATTGGAATAATTGTCATTAATGTCTTGTGTATGATACATGTTGGTCTGAAAATGTAGAGTTGTGGTGATTGTTTACTTATTTGGTATGACAGGACTCAGGGAATAGAATACATTATAAATTATGCATATGATAATCCATGCCTTAATATAGCAGTCTATTTAACTTTCAGTAGATCTAAACCTATGTTTTAAACATTACCCAAGATTTAAAATTGTTATGCATAAAAAATAGCCTGTGGCAACCATGACTTTAAAAATTAGGACCTCCATGGCATTGCTTATAACTCAAAAAATGGTATCCTAAATAGAAAGTTACTTGAGTTTAATTTATGTGAAACATTTATTATTTTAATATAAATGAGGAAATGTAGACTTGACCTCTTTCATGTGCTTCTACTCATCACATTGCTTTTAGTTCCACTTTAAAGAAATAAGACCTTGGTTAAATGGAAAAAGAAAGTGAACTTTATTGACACAAACCTTCAGGTTTTCAGATATTCATGTCTCCCATATGGACAAGTATGAACTAGAGAGGTGGGGATGGGATGACCAAAGACAATGGGAGAAGAAAGAAACTCTAGATATTCAAGAGATTCAGAGTTTCGTACTTGATTAGCTTCATGGTGCCAGGAAAGAACGATTATAAATAACACTGTGGACTGTCAGTACTTGTAATAATCCAAAAACATTTTTCCATTAATCAACTGTTCTCCATTGCAATCCAGATAGTGAGGGGTATAATTATAACAACAAGATAATTTAAATCTATTATCTTCTTAAATCAATTTCCTGCCGTTGTCATTGTACACATGTCCTGTTAATAATTCTGACTTTCTTTATACCTGGTTCTGAGTTCTTAAGGCAAAACATAGGAGCCCACACAAGAGCTTGGGTATGAATAGGGATTGAATAATGGAGCCATTGCCTTAATAACTGCTATTCAATTTAGAAATGAATAGATTTACCACTGTAGGAAAGAATGTTAGAGATCAAAGCTTAAAATAGATTGTTTTGGAGCCCTATTTAGCATTGCCTTCTTTGTAACTCTTTATTCTGTATGCATGTTTACTTGAGAATTATTTTTACCAGGTACTGTAGTAGCTTCTAGGAACACAAATAAATAATCAGTAGCACTCTTTCTCTCAGAATAGTAAATCTAATTTGGAACATACATACAATGCGCTGATGTTTTCCAAAACTAAGTTTAATTTAAGAATGAGACTTAAAGGGTGGGTATTTCAGACAAAAGGCTTTGGTATTTCCTCATTTTCCCTTTTGCTCTTACTCTGCTCTTATGTTACATTGACTGACAAATGTGTCCAGAAAACATTGCAAGAAGCTGACCAATTCGGTATCCTGACTGTAGATACCAACTCCACTGGCATGATGCCAGAATGCCTCATTTCCTGCCACTTCTACAAGGTGGAGGAAACAAGATGCTATCTGAGCATGAACATATTCAAGTGTGGTGGCCTGAAATGTCTGAAAGATGGTTTGCCTTTGGATAAACTCTGACAAAGAGAACATAGGAATGGGGTGGCAGATTGCGTTTCTTGTTTTGCCTTACTTTCTGCCATTGACCTTTTTCAAAGGATGTCCATCATCATGTCCTCTTCTGAGAAGTACTGAAATGTTAGGAAATACAACTGGCCTGTTGCATGTTTCCTGAGTAAATGAGTGGTCACCATGGTAACACGTATTTTCCATTTGTTTCATATCCAATATGAGTGGCTAACTCTTGCCTTAGATCCTGCATGTGGAGGATTTGAATTAAGACAATATTGTTGTGCTTCTATACATATATCCTCATGATAGTTTTTTTTAATTTACATTGTACATTTACTTGAAAGGAATGAGAAACCAATTACTGATAATAAGAGGGTTTTTTAATAACTCCTAGGCCTCCATGGTTGAATTATACTTAATTGCACATGGGTAGAAAATTGAGAGGATATACAGGAGTGTGGGATGACATACAGAGATAAAATAACCAGTGAGGTCTAACTGAAATAGACAAGGGCATATAAGACAAACAATAATCTGGCAGCTTCTGTCACAATTACAGAATTGGGGCAGAGGGAATAATTGTCAAAACATGCTTTGTGAGCCAAAAGATCAATGAGACTGAAACTAAAGGAAAACTCCATCCACTGAAGTTTCAAAGGAAACTTGTAAAAAACATAAGTCAGGGTCTAATGGCAATGATTTAAAAAAAATTAAATTGGACTAAACATGAAGCTTCAAAAGGTCCAATTTCACATCCAATTTGAGTGGATGATAATAAGAGATTAGAAGTGAGGATAAGGACCTGGCTAAGCTTTATGAATACTAAATTACCCTGTGGTTCCTGATGATAAGCACTGTGTCAAACTCCTTACCTGTAGAGTCTGTACTCCACCATGGGTGACCACTTCTAAAACTGGTACCTGTGAGATACGTGTGTTTGCAACCCTCACTGTAGTCAAGCCAATCATCAGTGTCTAATGTATGTTCCACTGGGACAATAATGTCGAATGTCATTTCTGGACAGCAAAAACATAAACGTCATACAAGCAGAACCCCAGACTCTGCACTAGGAGGAATTCAGTTAACATATACAAAAGGAGGCAAACCTATTTTCTGAAAAAAAAAATTAGTCTTCACAGGATCATTGGGAATCTGAGGCCTATCCCCAGAACAAAAGGCAGTTGAAAATGTATCGATGAAGAGAAAATCAGCATTTCTGGAAAGCGGTGCTGGTGACGATGGGGCCTAAGCTTACATTCCTGGTGGTGAATGCTGACATGCCTTGGAAATCATGGGATCCTAGAATGGCTAAGCTGGATACTAGTAGTTAATCACCAAAAATGCATAGGAATTTATGTCACTGGAAATGGATATCAGCAATCTCAAAAAATATTTACAAACATGGGTATCTAGGGGAGCCTGGGATAGCCACTTTGATAAAAATGAAATGATGATTTATTTGGATCATGTATCAGTAAAAGAGGCAGAGCAATATTTGAGTGTTTTCTGTTTTTTTTTTCTTTAGAGTCAGTGTATAGTGTAGTTTGGAACACTTGTTCAGATACGTTTTGGGTTACTGAGAAGGCTGGGTAAGGTGATGAGGTTTAGGGAATGGGGCTTGCAGTAGATCCAGGCTATCAGTGCAAACTTCTCTGAGTCATATGCTATATTACATAGCAAATCAATAGTTTTAGGTGTAGCAAGGAAAATCAGTGACAATTTACTATTTTGTTCTTACTGTTGGGCATAAATATTATGATTGTGCTTGCTAGTTTTCTGTCAACTTGACACAAGTGAAAGTCATGAGGGAAAAGATACTCTCAATTGAAAAAATGCCCCCCAAATTGGACTGTGGGCATACATATGGTGTGTTTCTTGATCGGTGATTGGTGTGAGAGGACCAGGACCTTTGTTTGCATTCCCCACCCCCACCCTTTGACTGGAAGTCATGGTGCTATAAGAAAGCAGTAGGAAACACATGCTCCTCCATGACCTCTTCATCAGTTCCCACCTTGAGGTCCTGACTTGGGTTCCTGGTCTGACATGTCTAGGTGATGAACTATAAGCTGTAAGATTAAATAAATCCATGCCTCAATTTGATTTCAGTCAACATGTTCCATCAAAGCAATAGAAACCCTAAAACCATGGATATAACCAAATCTCTCTCTCCTTTCTCTCTCTCTCTCTCTCTCTCTATATATATATATATATATATATATGTGTGTGTGTGTGTGTGTGTGTGTGTGTGTGTGTGTGTGTGTCTGTTAATTTATTTTAAGCATAAATATATTTAATAAACAAAATGTTATATAAAATTTCACATATGAATATATTTTACATATTATATAATGAGTAAAAATATATATTTAAATAATCACTACAAAATTATATATAACTTTATTCTATGTATAAATTAAATTTTATATTCTATATATGAAATACATACATTCTAGCATATATTATAGCCATATATGGAATATATATATATGTATATATATATATATGAATAGTTTTTATTGTCAGTTTCACACAATCTGGTAACAGCTAAGCTAATAATCTCAATGAGCAGTTTTTTAGATATGGTTGGCCAGTGTCCATGCCTGTGGGTATTTATTTTGATGATGCTGTTGATGTAAGAGTGCCCAGCCCAATGTGGGCAGTGCCAAATTTTTGAGTTTGTATCTTGCACTACATAAGGACAGAGAAATAAAGCTGGATAGTACACATGGATGCATGCAAACTCTCTCTGATCTTCACTGGAAATGTAACTGACCATTTGAAGTTTGTACCTTGATTTCAGTGCAACGATGTGCTGTAATTTAATTCAATTAATTTTGTGAGTTCTGCATCATTACAAAGTGTTCATAATATAGCCCTGGCCTTTGCATTTTGAGGGAGGGCAGCAGAATTACAAGAAATCCTTTTTAGCCTTTTTACGTTTTCATAAGTAGAAGATACATTTTTTTTGCTATATATCTTAACAAACTCATCATGTGAGTTTGATATTTATTTCTTTATTTTTGCTTCTCAAGTTGAAAGTTTTTACACTTTTACTTAGGGAAAACATTTTGCAGTTTCTCTTTGTCATATCAGAAGTGCTAAGGTCATTAATTTTAAGGTTTGGAATCATTTTGATATAAAATATGTGTGACTTTTAACATCACAGTTTCAATAATGTGAGAGTGGATCTCTAATTGAAATAATTGTTAAATGAATAACATGCAATATATTGTATGGAACAGATGAATTAATCCAGTCAAGTACTGTTCAGTACATAGAAAAATAATGAGTTTGAGCTTATCAAAATGTTTAGAACAGCATTCAATTTAAAACTTGTGGGATTTCTTTATGGAGTTTTTCTTTAAATAATCTTAGATATACCCAGTGTCCTGCCCATGCTCAAGAATAGTTTGCAAACTCAAATAAAACTTTCCTTTTCTTTTTTCTTTTCGAGAGAGAGAGAGAGAGAGAGAGAGAGAGAGAGAAACAGTACATGAAATTGGATGAGTATGGAAAGGGAAGAATATGGGAGAGTTTGGAAATAGGAAATATGCTAAAATATACTGTATGAAATTCTCACGTAATAAACATTTACTACAGGTTTCTGAGATACAGGAAATAAAACTCATGTAAACTCGTATATTTGTAGACTTTAATGAAATATCGCTATGCTTCTAGAACATAAGATATGCAATCTGTGGCCAGAAAATCTTAATCTGTTCACAAATAACTCCTACTATGCCCTTGCAATTAGTTTGAGTCTTACCTCCTGGCAATGAGATGCCTAAAGCTTTTGTGACTTCAGGTACATCTTATGAGCTTTTTGTTTATCAATTCTCCAATTGAAAAGGCTTGTACTGGTCTGAAATGAAAAAAGAAATAATCCAAATGGTGGAATAGATTAATGACAATTGCTGCAATAATACATTCCCCTCATCACACTTGAACTATGTGTTCTTTACTAACAACAACAAAAAAAAACAAAAACAAACAAACAAAAAAACCAGAATGATGTGCTCTACCTGATGCACAGGGAAGCTGACAAGACAAACTCATGAATGATATTTGATAGCCAAGCATGAATAACTTAAGAATGTCTATGAAGGATGTTGTGTTTTATTACTTTTCTTGTGGATGTGAATAAGTACCTGATGGCAAACAACGTGTGTGTGTGTGTGTGTGTGTGTGTGTGTGTGTGTGTGTGTGTGTG
>CABHPQ010172061.1:56144-75122 GCA_902168405.1 Peromyscus aztecus | reverse complement strand
GTGTGTGTGTGTGTGTGTGTGTGTGTGTGTGTGTGTGTGTGTGTGTGTGTGTAGGTGGGGAGAACTGCTTTGTCTCACAATTTGAGGGAGTTCATTCCACCACGAGGGGTCAGGCTTGTCAACTTGTAGGTCTGTAATGCTGGAGCAGGTAACAGCAGCTTGTTACACAAAAGCAGCACTCAGACTTTAGATACAGGTCCAAATTAGGATAGTGGTGTATTCAAGTCTATCTCCTAGTAACCCTCTTCCTAGAGAATTTGTAATATTTTGAAACAATGTCACCATCTGGAGAACACGAGCTCAAACATATTCGTCTGTGAAGAATATTTTAAAATATAAATGGTGTGGAAGAGAATCTAAAAGATTATAAATTGCTGATAGAACTCAGCCACTTAAAATCATCCAGATACGGAGGAATATATCTAAAGTACACCATCAACCAATTCTTAGGCAGTAGTAAATGTGATTTTTTTTGCTGATTTTCAGAGTCTTAGGGAACATTCAATAAAAAAATTAAAAATACAAGGATGCCTAGGATAGAACTATATAGAGAAACATATGGAAATATTTCTCGTATAATCTAAATGTGTGAAGATTCCTTATTCTTACATTGTGGATAGCCAAAGAGCATAGAATTAAGTGTGGATTATGAGAAAAAGAATTGGAAGATTGAAGATTCAACAAATTCTACACATATTAGACGAAATGTCTCTTTTAGCACTACAGTACTTATGAGGCATCATAAACAGAATCCATGTGATGTAAAGTGAAAGCTATGAGCTGCTTCATTAGATGATTTAATTTTGCTCTATTGAGTACTGAACATCAAATAATGTACTGAACATAAAATAAAGTAGCAATACTTTCAGGACAAATGCTTCTAAGCTTTGTTGTGAGGTGATATCAATTTACTTGTCTTGAACTTGGGAAAATTTACAAATACAGGTTTTCCTTATTTGGCTATAGTGCATTTACTAGTACTACCATCCATATTGCGGAACATATGTTATTTCAGTCCAAGGGACATATTTTAACAATAAAAACATGTGATGGCATATTCATGATTATGATGTTTATTGATTTGAGCATTTTTCACCCACACCTGGAACTATTTACTTGTTAGAGTGACAGAAAGATTTGTGTACAGCAGTCCAGTGGGTCACAGTAAAAAAATAATGTTGGTGATTTGACATATAATTCCCTATATGAGAACTTGTAGTACAGCATTGGATGAATTATATCTACTTAGCCAATAAATATAATTAGGAATGACTCAACCTTCACACAATTATTATCATACTGTTTACTTGCTGAAGAAAATTTTTGCTTCATTTTTCCTCTATAATCTTGATATTTTCTGGATGATAGTAATTCTTGGTTTCATGGAAACTAAAATTCTTTCAGGAGACATACTGAATTTTCTATTGAACTAGAGCCTGTGGTTACCATTTGGTCACTTTGACATCCTTATACTGTAGACAACACATAAAAAAGGATTAAAATTCATAAATTGAATAATAGATTCTTAGTACTATACATACTGGGATATATAAATATGGATAAAATTTCAGAAAAAGTTACTGATTTTTCTCTTTGTCTTTGCATCTTCTGGTCAAGATCACCATGTATGTAAACAACAAGGGGTATAACTATTAAGAATAAAGATATCGGAAGCATAAACCAGGCCATCTAAAATATTAGCAATATATAAAAAGAAGTAAAAATAAATAAAGGAGAAGGAAGATTCTGTCTATTAAACTTGCAAGATCAGGTATGTCCACAGAGACTCCATGTTGCTTGACTAAATATTTTGCTAGTGTTTTCAGGAAAATAATCTCTCTTGCTTGTGGAGTTCCCTTTTGAGGGAAGTAGTAATGACATCTTTATTCTTTTTTTTTAAGGAGGACTAAACATTGTAAATGGCAATGGTGTATAACAGAAGGGCATGAGCACAATCTAGTATTGTGAGAAGAAGATTGCATAGATAAGCATCATGCACCTCAACAGCTTCCTTCCAGTGAACTACTTTCTGAGTGCACTGTCCACTGTATATATGATGCAATCACAGCAAAATGGCAAAGCACTTCTTTGGAGTCATCAAATCATAAGCAACCAGCAATGCTTCTTGTTTTGTTTCTAGATACAATTGCCATGTTCAGACTTGAAAGAAAAGGGGTAATAAAGGGTGTGTTTTATAAAAATATGAACAATCACCTAAATGGCTATCTAGTGGAAATTACATGTGAGCATAACTCTATTTTCCATGAAGTGTACCTTAGTCAGCAGAAAATAAGAGATATGAAGGAATTTGATTGAAGAATCTCCCTTCATTTCTCTCATGGACTACTCAAAACTACTACTACCAGTAGTAGTCATTCCTGATAAGTCCTGCATGTCAAGGAAGGCAATTCTGTGTAACTTGTTCTTCGTTGTAGCTCATGAAAAGACATTTTCACACTGCTGTTTTGTTTTTGAGGTGGCATCTGGATTTTACACTGCTTTTTAACATTACTTGTTTTGATTACTTTTGAAATTAATGTTCTATTTTATTTAAGTAATACATGAACATATTAGTTCTTATGTTGGCTTCAATGTTTAGAAAATTCATCTTTCATAAAATTTTAGTCAGGAATTTAAATTAATTTCTGAGAGGTATTTATATAGTATATAGAAATAGGACTTTCAAAAGCAGCCATTCAAATGAATTCTGAGGTACTTATCCTTGGTTCTTTGCCTAATATTGTGTGGTACTGAGTTTCTCATCTGTATGTGACACAGTATTAAAGGCTTAAGACAAAGATGTGGAGGTGAATAACATATATATATATATATAATAGCTTTTTTGACACAAAAAAAAACCCTGAAATAGTTTAAGTGAATAAAGATTTATCTTGGTTCAGGTTCGTGGTCAGCTAGTTTCAGTACCTTAGACTTGTGGCAAGGCATAAGTACTTTGGTGGACAGGAATGGATGAGGAAAGTTTCTTGCCTTGCTTGCATCAGCCAGAGTACAGGAGAAGCAAGACTGAAACTTTATCCTTGTCCTGTCTCCTCCTGATTTTATTCCATCTGGAGCCTCAGCCTATTCTAGGTAGTACTGCTCACATGCAGGATGGTGCTAACTCCTCAGTTCTGTTCTGTATATAAATTTATACTTGCAGAGAATGAGGCAGATACTCCTCTATGTGAATTTCGCTAATCCCTGTATTTCTCAAGTTATTCGAGTTTACAGTTGAGATAAATCATGGCAACTATTTTAGTCTGTTTATGCTACTAGAACAAAATAACATGGACTGGGCAATTTACAAACAATATAAATTCATTCTTCTGAGTTCTGGAGACTGAGAAGTAAATATCAATCAAACCCTACTGTCTGTTATTGCCTAACAAAATAGCACTTTATTCCTGCAACATTACATGGGGATGGGGGAGACAGAAAAGGAAAGAGGTCAACTGCATAGAAAAACTTCACCCATAAATGTGTTAATCTCATTCACTTGAGCTGCATCTTCATGACTGATTTTCTAAAGGCATCATCTGTGACCACTGTCATTCTGGAAATTCAATTTCAAATAAGAATATTTTGATAAAGTATAAATATTCAAGCTCTGCCAAATTTTCTTTTGAATACCTTTTGACCCAAAACTATTATAGTAATAACTACTCACTTGTCATTAAAATCCATAAGTTTAAATCAAAATCTTTCGATTTTGCAAGCCTGACATATTCTCTACTTATTATTGCCTTGTCCTATAGGTAGGTAGGTAGGTATCTGAGCCAGACTCAGAAAAGCATTTTTTCCTAGGGCTTTTTATAGGTAAAATTAAGAAACGCTTCTAAACTAATACCTGAATGTGTGCATCACAAAAAAATATGAGTTTTTAATGAACTATCTCTCCTACCACTAAAAAATTAATGATTGCAGAGAGCTTCCAATAAAGGAAAAGAAGCAGAGCTGAGGGATTGAGACAGGCTTCTGATAGCTACTAAATCTCAGGCTCCTGTCATTGGTGAAGCCCACTTGTACATTTCCATGAAGAGAACCTGTATTCCCAGGACAAATATGATCATTTTGAGTTAGTACATTTTGTTTTGAGTTGGATGTCTGTTAGACATTTATCAAATAAATAAATAAATAAGTAAATAAATAAATAAATAGCAAAACATTTGGTACAATTACCTCTGTGTGTGTGTGTGTGTGTGTGTGTGTGTGTGTGTGTGTGTGTAGAAGCTTATTTTAAATGGAAAGCACACACAAAATTTCTGACCCGTGTATTTATATATAACTCCTAAATATAGAAACAAAGATTTGTTAGCTACAAAAATATGTGAAAAGAGCCTAAGGAAAGAAGGATCTTACAGTAGTGTAAAAAGAACAACAAACATGGCCATTGGTTAGATGAGATCATTTCCAATCTTTACCCAGTGGTTCTCTGAATTAATAACAAGAAAGGAAAGATTGACCCATTTAATTGTTTTCTCTTGCAGTTTCTACACACACGACTAAAAGTTGTTATCAGAGGTTTGTGGTAAGGAATTTAGGAAAGATACTTGCAAAGGAGAAAGAGCTTGAAACTGTTAACATTAGAGGATAAGGTGAGTTATTTGATCTCTACCCATCTCTCAGGAGCATGATTCTCCTGACTAACGCATGTGGATGTCAACAGTACTCTAGATGAAGGAAAGACATGGATATACTCTCCAGGTAGATATTATCTCACCAAGTGTTCAACTTTAGACAGGTGGCAATTTCACCTGGAATTATAGCTAAGGCTCTTGAGAAAAATTTCACCCCAGAGATTTTTTTCACCTTTATGTATGGAATCACCTAGAACAATGAGAGTATATTATAAAGAAAAATGGTTCAATCCTAAAGGATTTCTCTCCATAGATATGCCCAAAGTTACACTATTCACAGATTAATCAACACATTTTTATGATTGATGAATACAAAGCAGAAATAAAATCAGCAATACTGAGTAATATTTACTAAAATTGACCTATATATTGCCCTGACCTTGGATATCAACACAATTTTGAACTGATATTCATATGCATATTATAGATTTAAAAAAACATTTTTGTGCACCTCTAAAAACTGAATACTAAGCCTCAGAACTTTTTCTGAAATAAACCTTAATGTCTAAAAGCAATGCTCATAAAAACTCCAAGTTTTATTAAGTTCCTTTACAAAAGATTTTTCTTCAAAATAATTGCATCTACTAAAGAATAAAAATCATTTCTAACATGGTGAGAATTAGATCTTTATCTAACAAAGTTTTGCAAAAGAAAATACTCTATCATAAGTAATCAAAAGGAAAATGCAATTAATATCTATATGGAATGAGTTGATTTTAAAACACAATATTTAAAATAAATAGACATCCATTACCCCCCTGCTTGCTCTCACCCCCAGTTTGCTCATGTAGATCTCATCCATTTCTCTGTCATTGGGCGATCCCTGTGTCTTTCTTAGGGTCCTCTTTACTAGGTAGCCTCCCTGGAGTTGTGAGTTGCAGTCTGGTTACTTTTGCTTTACATCTAGTATCCACTTATGAGTGAGTACATGTAGCTGGAGTTTTCTCCAGTCCTGCCTGGCCCACAGTCAGGACAAATCTCTCTCACTCGCCAATCCCACAGTCGCTCAGATCCAACCAAGTAAACACACAGAGACTTATATTGCTTACCAACTGTATGGTTGTAGCAGGCTTCTTGTTATCTAGTTCTTCTATCTTAAATTAACCCATTTCTAGCAATCTAAAAGTTGCCATGTGGCTTGTGGCTTACCAGTATCTTAACATCTTCTCATGGCAGTGGCTAGCAGTGTCTCTCTGACTCAGTCTTCCTGTTCCCAGAATTCACTTCTCTGCTTGTCCTGCCTATACTTCCTGCCTGGCTACTGGCCAATCAACATTTTATTTATGCAGAGTGATATCCACAGCAAGTACATACCATGTTTGTCTTTCTGAGTCTGGGTTACCTCACTCAGGATGATATTTTCTAGTTCCATCCATTTGCCTGCAAACCTCATGATGTCATTGTTTTTCTCTGCTGAGTAGTACTCCATTGTGTATAAGCACCACATTTTCTTTATCCATTCTTCAGTTGAAGGGCATCTAGGTTGTTTCCAGGTTCTGACTATTACATATAATGCTGCTATGAACAAAGTAGAGCACGTGTCCTTGTGCTATGATTGAGCATTCCTTGGGTATATACCCAAGAGTGGTATAGCTGGGTCTTGAGGGAGGTTGATTCCCAATTTTCTAAAAAAGTGCCATATTGACTTCCAAAGTGGTTGTACAAGTTTGCATCCCCACCAACAGTGTAGGAGTGTTCCCCTTGCTCCACATCCTCTCCAACATAAGCTGTCTTCAGGGTTTTTGATCTTAGCCATTCTGATGGGTGTAAGATGGTATCTCAGAGTCGTTTTGATTTGCATTTCCCTCATGATTAAGGATGTTGAGCAATTCCTTAAATGTCTTTCCGCCATTTGAGCTCCTTCTGTTGAGAATTCTCTGTTTAGCTCTATAGCCCATTTTTTAATTGGATTTTTAGGTATTTTGATGTCTAATTTCTTGAGTTCTTTATATATTCTGGATATCAGCCCTCTGTCAGATATGGGATAGGCTGGGCTGACTCCCCAGGGAAGACCTTGCCTTGGAGGAGGTGGTAATGGGGTGTGGACTGGGAAGGGAAGGCTGGGGGGGTGGGAGGAGGGAGGACAGGGGAATCCGTGGCTGACATGTAAAATTAAATTAATAATAAAATAAAAATATTTAAAAAATAAATGGACAAAGAACACTGAATTAGTTTGACATAAGCTTAAGAAGAACACTTCAGTAGAGTAATCACAGCTAGAGGGTATGTATCAAAGTATAATGTCAGAGATGATAGTAATATTAATTGAAATTTGAAAATAAAGAAATTACTTATATGTTTACATGTGCTGCTAAATATTAAATATTTGGTCATGATGTTTGATAAACCAATGAATATCTTATGTATCTTAAGTTATTAAGCAATATACAATTATACAATTTTGAATTTAAAATGCACTGAAATTGTGCTTTTTTTATATTATTTTTTATTACATTCACTTACTTGTATGTGTAGCTAAAATTTTCTCTGGTCCACCCGGCCACCCATGGTCCAGACTAATCTCTCTCACCCATAGTCGTGTAGCCACTTAGAGGCTTAATATTATTTACAAACTGTATGGTCTATGGCAGGCCTCTTGCTAGCTAGCTCTTATATCTTAAATTAACCCATTTCTATTAATATTTGTTTTGCCACGTGCTCCATGGCTTACTGGTCTGCTGGTATGTTGTTCCTTTGATGGCAGGCTAGCATCTCTCCAGACTCCACCTTCCTCTTTTGTCTCTCTCTCTCTCTTTGGATTTCCTGCCTACCTCTAAGCTGCCTTGCCATAGGCCAAAGCAGCTTATTTATTAACCAATGGAAACAACATATATTCACAACATACATAAAGATGTCCCACAGCACTTCCCCTTTTCTATCTAATCAAAAAGGAAGGTTTAACTTTAACATAGTAAAATTACATATAATAGAACAGTTATCAAGCAAGAATTACAGTTACAATATGTAGTCTTTGTATTTGGCAAAATTAAAGAAAATATTCTATCTATCCTATATTTGTGCGTCTAAGGTTTCATATCTAATTTATCTTTTATCATGACTAAGGGAAACTGTAATTATAACTATCTAGTCTTCAACTACATCAAAGACTCCAGAAGGATATAATATTAACCAAGTAAATAGGAAGTGCATTGTAAGCAACTTCCAAAATTCTAGAATGACAGAGACACCTGGCTGCCTAGACAGTCACCCAAAGTTCCTCTGTATCATTGGGGCATCCATTTTCAGCCTATAGGTTTATTCTCTCAGTCACTTTTCCCTGTGTCTTGTCGAATATCTGGCAGTCTACTCTGCAAAGTAGGAACCTGAAGGACCATTTCACCTTGTTTTGACAAAATTTAGTGGTCATTTTTCCATGGGTCCTGCATGTCCAGTCTATATAACATTTTGTTAATCAGTCCAGGCAAGAACAGTTTCTTGCTCAAATAGCCAGTTCTGCCAAGAAGAAGATAAACTCCATGGACTGTGGGTGAGAGAGATTTGTCTGGACTGTGGGGGGACAGGCAGACCAGAGAAAACTTTTGACTACATGTATGTGTATGTGAGTTGGAATACATATGTCAACACACATTTGTGGATGTCAATGGACATCATATATAAATAAATTATCTCCTACCATATGGGTTTCAAAATAAAAAAAAATCAGAAGAAAAGGTATCAAACTAGGCTGCATATGCCTTTATCAGCTGAAAATTTTTGATTACTTTTTTTGTTTGTTGGTTAGCTGGTTGGTTGGTCTCCTATGTACCAGGGTTGCCTTAAACTTGCTATGTTTGAAATATAAAATGATACTTAAATATAAGCAAAATAATTTAAAATTATATATTGAATAATAATCACACTGCTGTCTAAACATCCAGTGCATTATGTTCAAAACACAGATATGTAAACAAGTACCTCAAAAGTTGACAGAGATTTAAAAGACCAAAATGTTAAAAGCTAGTACAGTTCTTGTATAGAGTTGAGACATCAGGGACTTTCCCCCCATATACAATGGCATACCTGTTACTATTGCCTTTGTTCAGGTAATGTTTAGGCAGTCGTGTTGGTGAGACCTTATGAGTTTATCTTTTGACAGTCTTACAAGACACAATTTCAACAGCAAAGTCCACAATCACTGCCTCTTATAATCTTTCTGCTCCTTCTTCAGCAAGATCCTTGATCCTTAGGTGCAGGAATAATATTATGGATGTTCCATTGGGACTTGGCCCCACAACTATGTCTTTTGTAACAAAATTAAACAAAAACGAGGCCATGAATTTGAAAGAGAGAAAGGATGGGTATATTGACAACTTTTGACATAGAATTGAGTTAGGGAAAATGATCTAATTATATTATTATCTAAAAGAAGTAATTTTAAAATAAATAAAACTAGTATAAACATTTTGTCTATAAAATACACTGTCAAATTTCTACTTCAGCTGTATCATGTGACAAGCTTTTGACACTGTCATGACTGTGTTTTCAAGAAAATAGATAAAAGATCTCTGCAAAGTAGTGGCTGTCTGCAACCAGTCATACAACTGAGGTCACAATGCAGGATCTGCTTACTTAAAGCAAAAGGTGCTGGATTCTTAAATAGCAGGAAAACAAATGGTAATTGTGCCTAATTGAGGCTCACTGCCATGACTTAATAAGACTAACATTCTTGTGTCCAGTCTCATGAAGTCCTAAAATTTCATCTTTCCTGAGGGTCCTCTAGAAACATCATATGGTTTTCACAACAAAAAGTCAAGAACTATCCACTCATGATTTTCAACATGGAGAAAACATGGTTGCTGTGAACTTTCTGAAAATATTTACTCAGCAATGGTTATCTTTGAAATGTGCATTGTAGACTAAAGCCACAGGAATGAAGAGAACAGCCATCTAAACCTGGATAACACAATTGCCAACCCGAAAGGTAATTATGGGGAGTTAAGTACACTTCCCAATCCAGGGACATAATCCCATTAGATGACAGACATTAAATCACAGAATTTAGTGATGTATTTTTATGGAAATATCTCCTACATTCTATGAAACTAGAATTTTTGATGGTCCTCACAACCAAATAATTATACACTGTGAAGTCACTAAAAACTTAGCTGTTGTGTGATACTTTGTTTGTGTTCTGACAAATAAAGCTTACTTGGAGTCAGACGGTGGAGCTAGCCACTAGTTAATCATAGAGGTTTGGAGGACTATAGAGAGACAGACAGGAAGCGGTAAGGTGGGACTGAGACAATATAATTATGAACCTTACTTGCCATAGATTTCCTATGTAACTATTTTTCCTTTTTTATTATTTTTTTTGTAATTTTACAACTTCCCTTTTACAACCTAAGATAATATATAGCTTTAATCTTAAGTTTTGTAGTTCTCTAAGTGCCTGATGCAGAGGGTGTGTGTGCGCGCGCATGTGTGTGTTATGGTTATTATTTAATTAAAATTGCCAACAGGAAGCAATTTTATACAACAAATATGCACCATAAGAATTGAAAACAACATGGATATAATGTAATAACATATGACCATAATACTGTTTTCTTTTCTGAATGTTTTGGGGTCATTTGTGGTAAGTAATTAAATCCCTTGAAAAAAAAAATCTCTCAAAGTTTTCTGTAAGTTATCCATCATTCCTTCCCCAGGCAGTGTTTTCCATACATTTCAAAAAATAATAAGTAAAGCCCTTTGTTAGGTACAGACAGAAGACATAGGTAGAGAAGTAGAAAATTCAACCTTGAGTTCATCTTGATCAAATTAATCTAAGTAGAAGTACTAAGTTTTCTATACTTAATTAAATGTTTACACATTCTGGTTCCAATGAGGTTCTTTTTAATGAGTTTCTCAACACAACACAATACTTCCCCTGTCCTAGGTCTTTCCAGTGTATTCTCAGCATTCTAGAGTAAAGACAATGGATTGAAAATGAAAGATCCATAGACCTGAATTCTATGTAAGAAGTCAGACTTAGGGAAGCCCAAAGACAAGATTAAAGATCAAATCAAGGAACTTTATCTTGTTAAGCTGCAGGATACGGAGCAATCCCAACTCTTAGGGCCATATACGTTCTCGGACTGAAGACATAATTATCTCATCCCCAATAACCTAGCAAAGCGTGTCCATTCCTAAGCAAAAATTACAAAATAGCCAGGCGGTGGTGGCACACACCTTTAATCCCAGCACTCAGGAGGCAGAGCCAGGCGGGTCTCTGTGAGTTTGAGGCCAGCCTGGTCTCCAAAGTGAGTTCCAGGAAAGGCGCAAAGCTACAAAGAGAAACCCTGTCTCGAAAAAAACAAACAAACAAAAAAAAATTACAAGATATTCTCAAAGACAATAAAAACGTTGTCTGAAGACAGAAGCAGTGCAACAAAGGAAGACCCAGATGTGATTATGCTATCAATTATAAAATAAAAAATTAACTTTTTTTATTCTAGAGTTTATTAAAAAGTATAAATAATATATTAAAGGTTTCATGAAAAAAGTCAAAACAATAGACTAACACATGGCTAACATTAAGTATGAGAAATACTTAAATAATTTAGAAAAAAATAAAAAAAACATGCTCGAGCTATTGCTTGACTCACGAATGCCCCAAAGTCCCAATGCTGAAGGACTGGGACTTGGTTGTGCTAGCACTGGGAGGTGATGGGACTTTGAAGAGGTGGGACCTCATGCAACAGGTGATGCAGGGGGAGGGGCTTGGACCTGCCTCAACTGAGTGTACCAGGCTCTGCTGACTCCCCGTGGGAGGCCTTACCTTTTCAGAGGAGGGGGAGAAGGGGTAGGTTGAGGGGGAAGACTGGGTCAGGGGAATGAGAGGAGGGATGAGAGGGGAATATGTGGTTGTTATGTAAAATGAATAAAACGATTTCTTAATAAAAGCAAAAAGTGGGACCTCTCCAGATGGAGATCAGACATTAGGGCCTCACCTCTGGAGGGGAAACTTTGGTCTTTTCCTGACCTTAACTGCTTACTGAATTCCACTAGGTAAACTATTACCTTTCTTTTATGATCCTGTCATCAAACACTATCTTGTCCCAGCCCCCTTCAAAAAAAAAAAAATGACAGAGCCAATCAATGAGTAACTCAATCTTAAACCATGAGTCAAAAATCTTTTCATCCTCTTATTATATTACAATACGATTGAAGATATGGATGCATAATTAGATGAGACTTAGCTAGTGATAGAATCATTGTGATTGGAGATATACCAATAGTTGATTTATAGAGATAATGAAATTGAAAACAGAGGATAAATGAGAAAAAATATTATTCAGAGAACCGAGAACACAGTATCTATATAATACAGGGGAAATTGAAAATTTTTTCAAGCTCCAGTCTTAATATTTATGTTACTATCTAAAGATATATGACACTCTCAACTTGTATCAAAGAATCATCTTTTAGTAGTGGTTAATGCAAAGACCCATAACTGTTCAAAACAGTGAAAATAAATCATTATGAGTGCTAAGCCATAGATGGCACATCAACATTACCTCCTGCTGAGACTGAGAGAACATACTTGAAGAAAGGACACAAAGGAAATAAAGGAGTTCTGAAAAATGCTGGCCTCTGGATATGGCATATCTTTTACACACATGAGCTCTCATCAGCTATCATTACCTGCATCTGATGTCTTAAAAATAAAAAGAGTTAAAAATTCCAACATGGAAGGAGTATGGACTCCTAATACATCAAACTTATATGAGGAACTAATGGCAGTTGGTGGCTGCTGAGGAAGGGAGTCAATTGTCACTTTCTATGGTGGCATGGGTGACCAAAACAGGATGCCCATACCCCAGCAACTGACTACACACACACACACACACACACACACACACACACACACACACACGAACATATGAGTGTCACTAATTGACTTAATGAGTTATAAATTTAAGAGGGAGAATGGGAGCTAGATGGAAGGAGTCGGGGTGGAATGTGATCAAGACACATGTATACATGTATGGAAATTTTAAAACATGAAAGGATGTAATATATGTATAGCTGAAATATATAACCAGAAGATAGAGCAAAAACATTTGAGTTCCCAACTACCATAATGAATTTGTACATTTCTCTTTGAGTGCTAATGATTGAAGATTTCTTTTGAGTTAATATTAGATACCATAGGGAAGGTATAGAAGTTTCAGAAAACATAAAAGAGTAGAAACACAAAAAAGAAATTCTAAACCTAAACATATTGGTTTTCTACTGAACAATGAAACAGACAAAAGAAAATTGTTGAAAGAAGCCAGAGCACTGAAGAAAAGAGAGGGAGCTTCCCAAACAGGGAAATAAGATAAGCACTGTGAAAGTTTACCTGATACTATACAAGCAATAAATGTGTGAGTTGAAGAAGTGACTATGTTTAAAGAGTAAGAAAACATTAATCTGCAATTTAAGTTGTAAATTATGCTTCAAATGCTTCAGAAGGTACTAAAATGCCAAAATAAATAAATAAATAAAAGTACAAAGACAGATCCAGGGCCAGTGAGGGAAATTTAATTACAACTTCAATGTCATGCTACTACATTCTGCCGAAATGGTGAAACCCAACGTTCTGTTAATAGCAACCTTTGAACCCATACAAACTTCTCACATATGGTTAAGTGACTGCAATCACTTTGAAAAATGATGTGGCACAATCTGCTTATGGTTACCATATCCATATTCTATGAGCATGGAATTGCCACCAGAGAATGAACACACATATGCATTAAAAGTGCACAGGAATCTTTACAAGAGCCATATGCTCACAGTTCCAAATTGGAAACAATTCAAGGTATAGTAGTATTACAGTGATGAATATCACTCAGCTAGTTCAGGCACATGAATGAGCCTCACAGTATCAATGTTGCATGAAACAGAATATATACAATATACATACATATGAATATAATGATACTTGTGTTTGTGTGTGTATATATATATATTCAAATAAGTTCAAATATATATATATATATATAATTTTTCTATGGTTTTACTTGTTCCTAAATTCATTTATTTTTTATTCTATTCTATATTGAAATATGTCACAGCATTTTGTTTTTAAAATTCCTCTTAAAAATTGAAAATATTTTATACCATATAACAATATTGCTATTCATGGCAAAACTAACTTTACCACTTCTACACTTCATAGTAGAATATAACTGGGAGGCCATTGTATTTTTACATGTAAAAACAAGTACCAAATTTCAATAATAATATTGAAATAACAAAGTTTTTGAAAACCCACTAATAAAATTAATTCCTTAATATGAAGAAATATTTTAAGATTAGTTAAGGTAATTTAGTATGTACCTAATAAAGAAACACATGACATATGATATAGAAAGAGGCAATATTTATTAGAGTCTCTTGTGACATAGAAATGTAAAATTTATTTTGTAAAATCCCAAGAAATATCACTCAATAATACTTTTCCTTTAAGTCTGTGATTTGTCAACATTCAATTCATTTGTGGAAAGTCATATCCTACTGACATTAGCTTGCAAAGCATTTGTGAATTTTTTCTGTTAAACATTGCATAATTATATTACAAAGAGCTTCAATAACTCCTTTAAATAAACCTAAAGTCTCAGTGGTCTTGGAAGGAAAATATTCCATCCTTTGGTTGTGTGATTGACCAGAGAAAACATTTCCACCCTGGGACCAAGAGTTTTGCAGTATGTCAGTTGCTAACATGTCTTAACCCAATCCGTCCAGAAATTATCAAACATGTAAATGCCCCACTTTCATAATTACTGCATCCATCCAAAGGAAAAAAATATCATTTGCATTTTACAGTGGGGGCAGAGAAACAAGCAATTTGGTGAGATGGGGGAATCATCCGAGCTACATGACCTACCTCCCCTGCTATGTTGTGCAAAGAAAGAATCTAAGTGGCAGCATCTTTAAGAAACTTGTTTTAGATTCAGATTAAAGAGCTAGATTTCATGCTGAGTCTATGATCTTAATTAGTATAGCCTATTACTATACATAAAAACAGAATAAGGCATAAAATGAAAGAATAGCATAAAATACAATGCAGTAACAGAAGAACTAATACTTTAATAGAGTCAAAATACAAAAGAAATGGGATTAGGCTGTACCATTATGAAATTGGGAACTTAAGCAACCCAGGAGTACCTGGGAAGACATAAACTCAGTGGTAAGAGGTAATGAGGAATTTAAGGTAAAGGTGGGTAGCTTCAAATTACAAAAGTTATATAATTGACTTGGACAGGGTGGGACACACCATGATGCCAAGGTGAAAGGACAATCCTTAGCTATATGGAAAGTGCAAGTACAGCCTGAGCTGCATGAAACAAACATACAAACAAACAGAACTGTATAGTTTATACAATAGATTCAAACACAGTTATTGTTTTTCTTAGAATAAAATAGTAGGAGTTGGAGTTTAGAATACTAGTTCTATATATTCTAAGGGCACAGCTTGATAGCCTTGTTTTATGTGTGTTATGACACAATAAAGTTCATAGGATTTCCTTTTTATTTACAAAGTATCACTTAACATAATTATTCTCTTATTCATTTTTATTTAGACTAATATTTATGCTTGGTGTTTGTAAAATAAACATTTTGTCTTTATGAAGTGGTAGTGAGTATCCAACTAAGACAATTTAAGTTTAACAATGTTTTTCTGTTTCAAACCAATACCAGACATCAATTCCTACTTCAGAAAAACATGATATGCATGCGGGGAAGTATATGTAGATGTTAAAAACCTATTGTCTTATGAAAAAAGTCAAAGCCAATTAACTTCCAATAACTTAATTGGTACATAAACTATTGCATGTACACATTTACTCTTATTATGTAACTGTTAAAAATACAGTAAAGGGCGCTGGAACTAGAGAGGTGGCTCAGTGGTTAGGAGTTCTTACTGCTCTTCCAGAGGACTGGTTTTAGCCCCAGCATGAACATCAAGTGGCCACAATTGCCTATAACTCTAAACCAGAGGATCTGACACCACCTTACCTCCAGTGGCACCAAGTATGTAAATGACACACATCAACTCATGTTGGCATATGCCCATACACATAAATAAATACATGGGAAAAAACCTTTAAAATAAAATAAAGGAAGCTTGCGAGTATTGGCATATACATAACACTAAAGGAAAAGCTAAGTAGTGTCATTTTGATTACTTTAGTGATGTGAAGGAGTACTTGGAGACTGGAGGCAGACCTGCAACTCATTAAAGACAAGGCCGCAGTAAGGTTCATGAGCAAATTGAGGTCATGCCTACTATGTGAATAATCACCTAAGAGGATAGGAATCTCAGGATAGATATACAAAACAGACAGATGAAGATATTGCATGAATAGAATCACCAAAGCTCAGAGATTCATTAACACCGAAAGGGAATAGACTGACTCAAAAGAGGCTTCAAACTCTAAATTCCAATTCCTCGAAGATAATGATCTTGCTTCAGAAAATCTGAGAGCGGAAAATGTATGACACAGAGTATAATGCATTTCATCTTTCCTATCCTTCCCTGAGCTCTACAAACCTGCCCTACATGGATAATGAGCAATGTGTTGACCAGCTCTTCTCTTCACTTCTTGAGGCCTATGCCTACCCATTACACACAGCATGAGCACTGAGTTACAACTCTTCTTTTCTTGTCATTAGTCTGCCAGCCTGAACATTTTGTTCAACCTTACAGAATACGAGCCAAATCTTCGCCTATTATTATATTCCTTATCACCTGTTAACATAAGTATAATGCCACATTTCATTGTAACTTTAAAAGAATATTTTATCTCTAAATATGCACATTTATCATATTTTGATATTATAGTATGTACTGTGTCGACATGACAGAATTTATAACACATTAGAAACAAGTATCATTCATCCCTATCAATCTTTGACGTAGGGAGTGTGGGTAAAGTGGCCTTATTTTACATAAAAGGTAAAATATAGAGCCAAATTTAAGAATATTAAAATATTTCATGACACCTTTAGTATAAATAAAGAACATTGCCGGGTGGTGTCGGCACACGCCTTTAATCCCAGAACTCGGGAGGCAGAGCCAGGCGGATCTCTGTGAGTTCAAGGCCAGTCTGGTCTACAGAGCGAGATCCAGGATAGGCAGCAAAAACTACCTGGGGAAACCCTGTCTCAAAAAAAATCAAAAAAAAAAAAAAAAAAAGAACATTGGTGTATTGCTGTGGGATGTTCTGTATGGCAAATGTGTTGCTAATAAAACACTGATTGGCCAGTGGCTAGGCAGGAAGTATAGGTGGGACTAACAGAGAGAATAAAATGAACAGGAAGGCGGAGGGAGTCACTGCCAGCCACCGCTAGGACAAGCAGCATGTAAAGATGCCGGTAAGCCACGAGCCATGTGGCAAGGTATAGATTTATGGAAATGGATTAATTTAAGATATAAGGACAGTTAGCAAGAAGCCTGCCACGGCCATACAGTTTGTAAGCAATATAAGTCTCTGTATTTACTTGGTTGGGTCTGAGTGGCTGTGGGACTGGCAGGTGAAAGAGATTTGTCTTAACTGTGGGCCAGGCAAGAAAACTCAAGCAACAGTGTATCTTTCAAACTTATGTGTCTTCAAAGCTTTAGACATTTTAAAATATTCTCCTGTATGATATTTGTTACATACATTCTGTATAGGTGGCTTCCACTGGGGCACTTTGTGAAGTAAATTTCAGAGCAGTTATGATCATGTCTTGGTAACCCAAGCTGAGTAAAGCCACACAGAAAAATCATAAACTTTTGAGGCATTGTACCTCAGTTACATTTGTTCTTATTTTCCTCAGTTTATTTACTTATAAACTTTAAGGCCTATAGATCTTGTTTGTGTTTTAATCCAAGGCATGTTTGACCTTATTTTAGGGAATCGTACCAATTCATCATTATGTATTTTGGACTTTGACTATGAAATATAAAAAATTAGAAACATTAATAAAGGTTGCTTAGATATTTCATTACTTAAATTTAACTAAATAGGGAGAAAAGTTATTCAGCTAAAGCTGGGTATATATAATATGGGAAAAATACAAAAGCAAAAACTATTTTTACAAGAAAGTTAAGGGGAAGGATATAAATAAAAAGTGTTAGTTGGTGTCATTTGAGCAACATAGAATGCATATGGATAATAATCATCCACAGCCATTTCTTTATGGAATATTAGCCACTAAAAGGCTACAGTACCATCTTAAGGTCCAGAGTGTAACTAAACATACCAGAAATGCACAGCAGTCGGGAGTTTAGGTACACAATAAGTATCCATGGTTCCCTGTTACTCACGCTGCAAAAATGAAGGTGAGCCTTAGCATAGTGATTTAAAGATGGACTACAGAACAAACTCTCATTGCTCATCTTGGAAGTATATAACCAAAGGTTGCCATTACATTTTGGTTATTTTTTATTAAGAATTTTTATTCATTTTACATACCAATCAAAGATCCCCCTCTTCCCTCCTCCTGCCCCTCCAGCTTCCCCCTCCCAACCCAATCTCATCCCCACCTACCAGAAGGAAAGGCCTCCCATAGGGAGGTACATTTAGTAGAGGCAGGTCCAAGCCCCTCCCCCTGAATCAAGGCTGTGCAAGGTGTCCCATCAAAGGTAGTGGACTCCAAAAAGCCTGCTCATGCACCAGGGATGGATTCTGATCCTATTGCCAGGGGGCCCCTTAAGCAGATCAAGGTATACAACTGTGTAGCTGAAGTTTTCCTGTGTCCCAGCCTGCTGGCAGTCTGGACAAATCTTTCCCACTCGTGTCCCCCAAATAAACTCACAGAGGCTTATATTAATTAAAACTGCTCAGTCATTAGCTCAGGTCTACCACTGACTAGCTCTTACACTTAAACTCAGCCCATTTTTGTTAATCTATATGTCACCATGTTTTCTGTGGCTTTACCTGTGTGCCATTTCATGCTGCTCCCTGGAAGGCAAGCTGGAATCTCCTGACTCAGCCTTCCTCTTCCCAGAATTTTCCATGCTTATTCTGCCTATACTACCTGCCTTGCTACTGGCCAATCAGTGTTTCATTAAACCAGTGTGCAAAAGCATTATTCCATAGCATTTCCCCTTTTCTGTTTAATTAAAAAGGAAGGTCTTTAACATAGTAAAATTACATGTAACAAACAAGAATGACAGTTACAATATCTAGTCTATTTGTATTTTGTAAAGTTAAAGAAAATATTCTATCTAACCTATATTTGTGAGTCTAAAGTTTCATATCTACCTTATCTCTTATCATAACCAAGGAAAACCATATTTATAACTATCTAGTCTTCAACTACATCAAAGACCTCAAAAGGATACAATATTACCTAAGTAAATAGGAAGAGCATTGTAAGCAAC